>JAMPIT010000433.1:43337500-43608654 GCA_026261815.1 Monarcha castaneiventris obscurior | reverse complement strand
CCAGGCAGACATAATTGAGTATATATTCCGAATGGCATTCATCGCCTCACTGGTTATCATGCAATAAGCATAATAAACCAATAAAGCAATTCTCATGCCATTCCCTGGTCGCAACAGGAGCAAAACAGCAGGCAAATAGTTTCCCAGGTGCGGAAAAATATAGAGAGCAAGATACAGCACCCACATAGGCAAGCTGAGCATCATGGTGATACGATTTCTGTAATAAAGAATTATATTTCTGATCTTCCCTCAGGTCTCGCCCCACGTTGGGCGCCAAGAGATGTAATGGTTTGAAAACAGACCAGAGCGAGATCCCAAGTCAGGGTTAAAATTTAATAGGGAAAATAAATAATTAAAAATAAGTGAAATAATACAAGGGAAAAAGGAAAAGAAAAACACATACAAAGTCAGAATACCTGACACCCTATTAGGGTGGTGGTAGTAGTCCAGATGAGGTAGTTCAGTCGAATTGGTGATCCTATGGGAAGTCTAGTCTCCAGCTGAAGGTCCAGTGGTAGCTCTTGTCCTCCAGGAATCCAGTAGACCGCGCCCCGTGGCGTTCAGAAGCCCAGATTTATCTGGGAGGGAATGCTTGATTCCCCCCTCTGGGCGGAGCCTCTCACAATGGGATGATGAGTCATGAGGCCAGGTGTTGATGGGTTCGTTAACAGCAGATAGTCCGGGGGGGGGGAGTTACTGCTGAGTCATGCCGCACAACATTAATGGGCCATTAACAGAACAATAGCCTGGAGGGAGGAGGCAAGGAAACACTGCCCCACCTGGTTTCAACGGCTCATGGGGATGGTAATAGAATACACTGCAACCCAGGACAGATGACCTCAAGTAACCCCTCCCAGGGACTCCCATGACCTCAAGTAACCTGAGATGACCTCAAGTAACCCCTGCCAGGGACTCCCATGACCTCAAGTAACCAGAGATGACCTCAAGTAACCCCTGCCAGGGACTCCGATGACCTCAAGTAACCCCTGCCAGGGACTCCCATGACCTCAAGTAACCTGAGATGACCTCAATTAACCCCTGCCAGGGACTCCCATGACCTCAAGTAACCTGAGATGACCTCAAGTAACCCCTGCCAGGGACTCCCATGACCTCAAGTAACCTGAGATGACCTCAAGTAACCTGAGATGACCTCAAGTAACCTCTGCCAGGGACTCCCATGACCTCAAGTAACCTGAGATGACCTCAAGTAACCTGAGATGACCTCAAGTAACCCCTGCCAGGGACTCCCATGACCTCAAGTAACCTGAGATGACCTCAAGTAACCCCTGCCAGGGACTCCCATGACCTCAAGTAACCTGAGATGACCTCAAGTAACCTGAGATGACCTCAAGTAACCCCTGCCAGGGACTCCCATGACCTCAAGTAACCTGAGATGACCTCAAGTAACCTGAGATGACCTCAAGTAACCCCTGCCAGGGACTCCCATGACCTCAAGTAACCTGAGATGACCACAAGTAACCCCTGCCAGGGACTCCCATGACCTCAAGTAACCTGAGATGACCTCAAGTGACCCCTGCCAGGGACTCCCATGACCTCAAGTGACCCCAAATGACCTCAAGTGACCCCTGCCAGGGACTCCCATGACCTCAAGTGACCCCAAATGACCTCAAGTGACCCCTGCCAGGGACTCCCATGACCTCAAGTGACCCCAAATGACCTCAAGTGACCCCTGCCAGGGTCTCCCATGACCTCAAGTGACCCCAAATGACCTCAAGTGACCCCTGCCAGGGACTCCCATGACCTCAAGTGACCCCAAATGACCTCAGGTGACCCCTGCCAGGGACTCCCATGACCTCAAGTAACCTGAGATGACCTCAAGTAACCCCTGCCAGGGACTCCCATGACCTCAAGTGACCCCAAATGACCTCAAGTAACCCCTGCCAGGGACTCCCATGACCTCAAGTGACCCCAAATGACCTCAAGTAACCTAGGGAAAAAAAAACAACCTCAAGTAACCTGCCCAGGGAACTCCCATGAACCTCAAGTAACCTGAGATGACCTCAGTACCCCTTCCATGGAACTCCCATAGCCCTCAAGTAACCTGAGATGACCTCAAGTAACCCCTGCCAGGGACTCCCATGACCTCAAGTAACCTGAGATGATGTAATGGTTTGAAAACAAACCAGAGCGAGATCCCAAGTCAGGGTTAAAATTTAATAGGGAAAATAAATAATTAAAAATAAGTGAAATAATACAAGGGGAAAAAGGAAAAGAAAAACACAGACAAAGTCAGAATACCTGACACCCTATTAGGGTGGTGGTAGTTGTCCAGAGGAGGTAGTTCAGTCGAATTGGTGATCCTATGGGAAGTCTAGTCTCCAGCTGAAGGTCCAGTGGTAGCTCTTGTCCTCCAGGAATCCAGTAGACCGCGCCCCGTGGCGTTCAGAAGCCCAGATTTATCTGGGAGGGAATGCTTGATTCCCCCCTCTGGGCAGAGCCTCTCACAATGGGATGATGAGTCATGAGGCCAGGTGTTGATGGGCTCGTTAACAGCAGATAGTCCGGGGGGGGGAGTTACTGCTGAGTCATGCCGCACAACATTAATGGGCCATTAACAGAACAATAGCCTGGAGGGAGGAGGCAAGGAAACACTGCCCCACCTGGTTTCAACGGCTCATGGGGATGGTAATAGAATACACTGCAACCCAGGACATTATCCACCCCTTATTCTATTACAATCTACCTCATCCCACATCAATGCCTTGAACTCTACACACACACCCCCCATATATATACAATAAAAAACCCTACATACAGTTCTCACTTAAGATTAGGTCTCCTTGTGGTACACAACGGGTTTCCCCATCTTTTTGCATTACCCACCAAGTGTGACCAGGTCCTTGAGCAAAGACAATCCCACGGATGGGTTTGCCTTTGCCTGAGGTGGGATTAATCCAAACAGTCTTTCCTAAAATACCTCTCATGTGTACCACAGGGACTCTATCTCCATCTACTGTGTGCAAGGGTTCCGACTGGGCGGGACCAGCTCGATTGATGGACCCTCGGGTATTGACCATCCAGGTGGCCTTTGCTAAGTTTGCTTCCCAATTCTTGAAGGTCCCCCCACCAAGTGCCTTCAAGGTGGTTTTAAGTAGTCCATTGCAGCGTTCAACTTTCCCGGCAGCTGGCGCATGATAAGGGATATGATAGATCCATTCAATACCGTGTTCTCTGGCCCAGGTACTTATGAGGCTGTTCTTAAAATGAGTCCCGTTGTCTGACTCAATCCTCTCAGGGGTGCCGTGTCTCCACAGGACTTGCTTTTCCAGACCTAAGATAGTAGTCCGGGCAGTAGCATGAGGCACAGGGTAGGTCTCCAGCCATCCAGTTGTTGCTTCCACCATGGTCAGCACGTAGCGCTTTCCTTGACGGGTTTGGGGAAGGGTGATGTAGTCAACTTGCCAGGCTTCCCCATACCTGTACTTTGACCATCGTCCACCGTACCACAGAGGCTTCACCCGCTTGGCCTGTTTGATTGCAGCACAGGTCTCACAACTGTGGATGACCTGTGAGATGCTGTCCATGGTCAAGTCCACCCCTCGGTCACGAGCCCATTTGTACGTTGCATCTCTCCCTTGATGACCAGAGGCATCATGGGCCCAACGAGCAAGAAATAATTCCCCTTTGTGCTGCCAGTCCAGATCCACCTGTGATACTTTTACCTTGGCAGCTTGGTCCACCTGCTCGTTGTTACGATGCTCTTCATTAGCCCGACTCTTAGGTACGTGCGCATCCACGTGTCGAACTTTCACAGTCAGCTTTTCTGCCCGGGCAGCGATGTCCTGCCAAATCTCGGCGGCCCAGATGGGTTTCCCTCTGCGCTGCCAGTTGGCCTTTCTCCAGCGATCCAACCATCCCCACAGCGCGTTTGCTACCATCCAGGAGTCAGTGTAAAGGTAGAGTCTTGGCCATTTCTCTCGTTCAGCAATATCCAAAGCCAGCTGGACGGCTTTAAGCTCCGCGACCTGACTCGATCCTCCTTGTCCCTCAGTAGCTTGTGCAACTCGTCGCATGGGGCTCCACACTGCAGCTTTCCATTTCCGGTCTGCGCCTACAATTCGGCAGGAACCATCGGTGAAAAGGGCATATTGTCTTTCACTGTCCGGCAGCTCATTATATGGTGGGGCTTCCTCAGCACGCGTCACTTGCTCCTCTGCTTCTTTTGAAGATAATTCAAAAGTCTCACCTTCAGGCCAGTTTGTTATGATTTCCAGTATCCCAGGGCGATTTGGGTTTCTAATACGGGCGCGCTGTGTGATGAGGGCAATCCATTTGCTCCACGTGGCGTCAGTGGCATGGTGGGTAGAGGGAAGCTTTCCTTTAAACATCCACCCCAGCACCGGTAGTCGGGGTGCCAGGAGGAGTTGTGCCTCTGTGCCAATTACTTCTGAGGCGGCTTGGACTCCTTCATAAGCTGCCAAGATTTCCTTCTCTGTGGGAGTGTAGTTGGCTTCAGACCCTCTGTAACTTCGGCTCCAGAATCCTAGTGGTCGGCCTCGAGTCTCGCCAGGCACCTTCTGCCAAAGGCTCCAGGACAGACCATGGCTCCCAGCTGCGGAGTAAAGCACATTCTTTACCTCTGGTCCTGTCCTGACTGGGCCAAGGGCTACCGCATGAGCGATTTCCTGCTTGATCTGGGTGAAGGCTTGCTGCTGTTCAGGGCCCCAGTGGAAATCGTTCTTCTTGCGGGTAACCATGTAGAGAGGACTCACAATCTGGCTGTATTCAGGAATGTGCATCCTCCAAAAGCCTATGGCGCCTAGGAAAGCTTGCGTCTCCTATTTGCTGGTTGGTGGAGACATTGCTGTGATCTTATTGATAACCTCGGTAGGAATCTGACGCCGTCCATCTTGCCACTTCACTCCCAGGAACTGGATCTCTCGAGCAGGTCCCTTGACTTTGCTCTTCTTGATGGCAAGACCAGCTTCCAGGAGAATCCGGATGATTTTCTCTCCTTTCCCAAATACTTCTGTTGCTGTGTCCCCCCACACAATGATGTCATCGATGTACTGTAGATGTTCTGGAGCCTCACCTTTTTCCAGTGTGGTCTGGATCAGTCCATGGCAGATGGTGGGACTGTGCTTCCACCCCTGGGGCAGTCGGTTCCAGGTGTACTGCACGCCCCTCCAGGTGAAAGCAAACTGAGGCCTGCACTCTGCTGCCAGAGGAATGGAGAAAAAGGCATTGGCAATATCAATGGTCGCATACCACTTTGCTGCCTTGGATTCCAGCTCGTACTGAAGTTCCAGCATGTCCGGTACAGCAGCACTCAGTGGTGGTGTGACTTCATTCAGGCCACGGTAATCCACCGTCAGTCTCCATTCTTCACTGGACTTACGCACCGGCCATATAGGGCTGTTAAAGGGTGAGTGGGCCTTGCTGACCACCCCTTGGCTCTCCAGTTCCTGAATCATCTTATGGATGGGGGCCACAGAGTCTCTGTCGGTGCGGTATTGCCGGCGGTGCACTGTTGCTGTAGCGATTGGTACCCGCTGTTCTTCAATTCTCAGTAGTCCTACAGCAGACGGGTCGTCTGAGAGACCAGGCAGGGTATTCAGTTGTCTTATGTCTTCTGTCTCTACGGCTGCTATTCCAAAAGCCCAGCGATGTCCCTTTGGGTCTTTGAAATATCCACTCCTGAGATAGTCTATGCCGAGGATGCATGGGGCCTCTGGACCAGTCACAATGGGGTGTTTCTGCCACTCCTTCCCAGTTAAACTCACTTCAGCTTCCAGTACAGTCAGCTGCTGGGATCCTCCTGTCACCCCAGAAATAGAAATGGATTCAGTCCCCACATACCTGGATGGCATTAGAGTGCATTGAGCGCCGGTATCAACCAAGGCCGTATATCTTTGTGGGTCAGACGTGCCAGGCCATCGGATCCATACAGTCCAATAGATCCGGTTATCCCTTTCCTCTCCCTGGCTAGAGGCAGGGCCCCTCTAATCCTGGTTGTGGTACACGATGCTCTCTTCCTGTGAATGTGCTCCTGAGGTCCCTTCAAGAGGATTAGTCATATTGTCATTCCCATGCCGTCTGGGGTTTTGTTCACAAGAGACTGGAGCAGTGTTGAACCTAGATGAGCCTCCTGAGGTGGATGTCTCTTTTTCAATTCGCGTACCCGGGCTGCTAAAGAGGAGGTGGGTTTCCTATGCCACTTTCTCATGTCTTCTCCATGCTCCTGTAGAAAAAACCAGAGGTTACCTCGCGGAGTTTGTCTTCTTTCCCTGGCTGGGGAGTGTTGGCTCCTGATGGCAGAGACCCTGGTTGGTTCCGGTGAGGCACGGTAAATTCCCTCTTTGAGCTCTTTCCTTAGTTTCTGGTGGCCCTCTTCGATCAAGCTCCGGACTTGTTCGGCCAGCGTTGTTTCCACCGATGAGACGTGGGTGCGCAGTGGGGCAGTGACAGTGTCCTCGTAGATTCTCAGTTTGTTGGCTAACACGCCCACCTTGTCCTCTCCTTCCCTCCACTGCAGTGTTGCCAGGTAACGAGAGTATATCTCTGGTCCGAGCCGTGCAAATCTTAGCCACATTTGTGAAGTGCACTGGACAATATCTGGGCTCTTAGGGAATCTCTCGTTTTCTGAGAAAATGATCTCTAACACAGCCAATTCCCTCAGGCATCGGATACCTTGTTCTATCGTGCTCCATTTTCCTTGGTGCATCTGGAGGTCTTCTTTACAGAGGTATCTGTCCCGTACACTCGCCAGCAATCGCCGCCAGAGGCTGAGAGCTTCCTGGGTTCTTCCAATCCCCTGGTCAATGACCACATCCCGGGACAAAGATCCCAGCTGCCTGGCCTCACTTCCGTCCAGAATGGTGTCATTGGCTGCAGCGTCCCAGATGCGGAGCAGCCAGGTCAGGATGGACTCGTTCGCCTGACGGGTGAATTCCCTCCTTAGGTCCCGCAGCTCCCCCAGGGACAGGGAGCGAGTGATAATTTCCGGCTCTGTCTCTTCGGCTGGGTGCGATGGTCCTGCCACATCCTCGTCAGTCACTATGCGGACTGATTTGCTCTTTGATTTCTTTTTCTGGACGGGGGCAACTGCGACTGACTTCGGCTGTTCTGGTTCAGCAATGGTCTGTGGTGAGACGTCGCCTGCTCTTTTGGTTCTCTTCTCCTCCTCCTCAAGAAGACGCTGTACCACACAAAGTATTGTTCTGTTCCTCAGCATGATGTACACAGTGCTGGTCATAGAGAAAAAAGAAAACAGGATTGACAGGAAGATTATGCCATCCTTAACATCCAGTGATAACTCAATATTGTCAAAAACAGCTGTGCCTGGCCTGAAAGGCTGGAAGAAACCGCTCTCTCCTCCTACCCCCAGAGGCTGGGTGCGATTGCTGAGGAGTTCCCAGACGTAGCAGCTCAGACTAGGCCAGGCAGACATAATTGAGTATATATTCCGAATGGCATTCATCGCCTCACTGGTTATCATGCAATAAGCATAATAAACCAATAAAGCAATTCTCATGCCATTCCCTGGTCGCAACAGGAGCAAAACAACAGGCAAATAGTTTCCCAGGTGCGGAAAAATATAGAGAGCAAGATACAGCACCCACATAGGCAAGCTGAGCATCATGGTGATACGATTTCTGTAATAAAAAATTATATTTCTGATCTTCCCTCAGGTCTCGCCCCACGTTGGGCGCCAAGAGATGTAATGGTTTGAAAACAAACCAGAGCGAGATCCCAAGTCAGGGTTAAAATTTAATAGGGAAAATAAATAATTAAAAATAAGTGAAATAATACAAGGGAAAAAAGGAAAAGAAAAACACAGACAAAGTCAGAATACCTGATACCCTATTAGGGTGGTGGTAGTAGTCCAGAGGAGGTAGTTCAGTCGAATTGGTGATCCTATGGGAAGTCTAGTCTCCAGCTGAAGGTCCAGTGGTAGCTCTTGTCCTCCAGGAATCCAGTAGACCGCCCCCCGTGGCGTTCAGGAGCCCAGATTTATCTGGGAGGGAATGCTTGATTCCCCCCTCTGGGCGGAGCCTCTCACAATGGGGTGATGAGTCATGAGGCCAGGTGTTGATGGGCTCGTTAACAGCAGATAGTCCGGGGGGGGGGAGTTACTGCTGAGTCATGCCGCACAACATTAATGGGCCATTAACAGAACAATAGCCTGGAGGGAGGAGGCAAGGAAACACTGCCCCACCTGGTTTCAACGGCTCATGGGGATGGTAATAGAATACACTGCAACCCAGGACAGATGACCTCAAGTAACCCCTGCCAGGGACTCCCATGACCTCAAGTAACCTGAGATGACCTCAAGTAACCCCTGCCAGGGACTCCCATGACCTCAAGTAACCTGAGATGACCTCAAGTAACCCCTGCAAGGGCTCCCATGACCTCAAGTAACCTGAGATTGACCTCATAACCCCTGCCGGACTCCCATGACCTCAAGTACCTGAGATGACCTCAGTAACCCCTGCCAGGGACTCCATGACCTCAAGTAACCTGAGATGACCTAGTAACCCCTGCCAGGGAACTCCCATGACCTCAAGTAACGAATGACCTCAAGTAACCCTGCCAGGGACCGCCCATACCTCAAGTAACACATATCGATGAACCTCATACCCCTGCCCGGGAGTCCATGACCTCAAGTGCACACACCAAATGAACCTCAGTACCGCCCTCCGGGACTCCCATGACCTCAAGTAAACCTGAAGTGACCTCAAGTAACCTGAGATGACCTCAAGTAACCCCTCAGGGACTCCCAGAGCATGACCTCAAGTAACCTGAGATGACCTCAAGTAACCCCTGCCAGGGACTCCCATGACCTCAAGTAACCAGAGATGACCTCAAGTAACCCCTGCCAGGGACTCCCATGACCTCAAGTAACCTGAGATGACCTCAATTAACCCCTGCCAGGGACTCCCATGACCTCAAGTAACCTGAGATGACCTCAAGTAACCCCTGCCAGGGACTCCCATGACCTCAAGTAACCTGAGATGACCTCAAGTAACCTGAGATGACCTCAAGTAACCCCTGCCAGGGACTCCCATGACCTCAAGTGACCCCAAATGACCTCAAGTGACCCCTGCCAGGGACTCCCATGACCTCAAGTAACCTGAGATGACCTCAAGTGACCCCTGCCAGGGACTCCCATGACCTCAAGTGACCCCAAATGACCTCAAGTGTCCCCTGCCAGGGACTCCCATGACCTCAAGTGACCCCAAATGACCTCAGGTGACCCCTGCCAGGGACTCCCATGACCTCAAGTGACCCCAAATGACCTCAAGTAACCCCTGCCAGGGACTCCCATGACCTCAAGTGACCCCAAATGACTTCAAGTAACCCCTGCCAGGGACTCCCATGACCTCAAGTAACCTGAGATGACCTCAAGTAACCCCTGCCAGGGACTCCCATGACCTCAAGTAACCTGAGATGACCTCATGTAACCCCTGCCAGGGACTCCCATGACCTCAAGTAACCTGAGATGACCTCAAGTAACCCCTGCCAGGGACTCCCATGACCTCAAGTAACCTGAGATGACCTCAAGTAACCTGAGATGACCTCAAGTAACCTCTGCCAGGGACTCCCATGACCTCAAGTAACCTGAGATGACCTCAAGTAACCCCTGCCAGGGACTCCCAGTGACTCACAATTAACCTGAAGGAGACCTCAAGTAACCCTGCCATGGACTCCCATGACCTCAAGTCACTGAGATGCCTCTCAAGATGAAACCGTCAGGGACTACACATCTCCCATGACCTCAAGTAACCTGAGATGACCTCAAGTAACCCCTGCCAGGGACTCCCATGACCTCAAGTAACCTGAGATGACCTCAAGTAATCCCTGCCAGGGACTCCCATGACCTCAAGTAACCTGAGATGACCTCAAGTAACCCCTGTCAGGGACTCCCATGACCTCAAGTAACCTGAGATGACCTCAAGTAACCCCTGCCAGGGACTCCCATGACCTCAAGTAACCTGAGATGACCTCAAGTAACCTGAGATGACCTCAAGTAACCCCTGCCAGGGACTCCCATGACCTCAAGTAACCTGAGATGACCTCAAGTAACCTGAGATGACCTCAAGTAACCCCTGCCAGGGACTCCCATGACCTCAAGTAACCTGAGATGACCTCAAGTAACCCCTGCCAGGGACTCCCATGACCTCAAGTAACCTGAGATGACCTCAAGTAACCCCTGCCAGGGACTCCCATGACCTCAAGTAACCAGAGATGACCTCAAGTAACCTGAGCCTCCCAGGGTCTCCCATAGTTGCCTGGCGGCCCCTGGCTGCCCTCGGCCGAGGACACCGGCTCCTTATGGCCCTTGTGCCCCAGAAGAGCTCCGGTGCAAAGGACAGTGCAGGGCTGGATCACGCTGGCGCAGGGCAGCTCCTAATGGGGAGGGAGCGAGGTGCAGAGAAAGGCAAAGGAGGCGAAGGGCTGCGAGAGGGGGTCTCCCTCATGGTCTCCGTTTATTGAGGGGCGAGGAAAATGGAGATCCGGGAGGGAGAGAAGCAAAGGGAGAACTCCACCGAAAGAACACTGGGCACAAGCTTATAAGGGGGGCAAGCAGGGGAGGGGCGCCGGATGCACAGCCAATAGAACAGCAGACCAGGGGAGGGAACAGTAGCTGAGGGCCAACAAGTTTTTTGTTTTTACAAACCTGCACTGGCCTTGGGAAGACCAAATAGAATTTAGTCATAGAATCATAGAATCACAGAATCATAGTAGGTTGGAAAGGACCTTGAAGATCACCAGCCTCCCTACCAGGGGCAGGGACACCTTCCATTTGACCCCATCCAGCCTGGCCTTGAACACTTCCAGGGATGGAACATTCAGCCTTAAGTTGGCACATGAGTCTTAGAAAACCAAAGAGAGATTTTCTCTGCATTTTTTTTCTCTGGGTAAATAAAGCACATTTCCCAAGGTTCTCTATAGATCATGACCATCTCTCACACAGCAGTGCAGGTTAAAAAGGTCGGCCACCTTTAAATAAGCCCTAATTGACACTTACTTTCCAAAATGAGGGTTATCAAAGCTTAAGGTACAGTTCCCAAGGCAGCCAGTGTCCTAATTCTAAATATCATTAAACTGTTTCACTCTGAAAAATAGCAGTGGCATTTCAAAAATCCCCCTACCTTAAGTGTTGTCGCTGCTGCTCTTCTGGAGGTTGCCCATATTGGATTCCTTTGCCAAGAGCTCATGTCACTTCCCACAACCACTCCTCAGATGATGTTGACATTCAGCATTCAGCTTGTTCCACCACTCGTTGTTTCTGGCCCACTGTGTGTTGTGGCAGGGAGCACAGCTCCTCTTCCTCTCACTTTGCTGCAGGTCAGCTAAACTTTATCCAGTTCCCTTTTGCATTTCTCCACCTGTTCCCAAATGGTTGGAAATTTCTCACGCAGAGTGTGGGTTTGAGCAGCTCCTGCTCTGCTCTGGCATGTGCTGGGAATGTTTAGGCTCAGGTGAGAGTTATGGGCAATCACTCACCTGACCGTGGTCTGTACAAAGGACACTGCTATGGACAAGCCCTTTCTCTGGCACTTGGCTACTCTCCTCACATCCTCTCCACTATCCTGGGATGGTGCAGGACAGCTGCTTTGGGTTCATGCCTGAGTCAGCCTCTGAGTTCATGTCTGAGCAGACCTGGCCAGTGTGCTGCCTGAGCATAAAAGCTGCAGTGATCCTCCCACTCCAGCTCTGCATGAGCCTCCTCTACAAGCTGACACAGCAAACACTCAGACCCCGGCACAGTCAATAAGTGACTTTCCAGCTGGTAGCAGACATCCCCTGAGTTCAGTCTCCCCAGGGACTGTCATCCCAGACATTCCTGCATAGCCATCCTTGACTAGATACATTTACCAAAGATCAGTAGTCTAAAGCACTTTAGCAGAAAAGGAAAACAACAAATAAAATTATATTTTCAGATAGGGGAAAGCTGATTAAAATATTTTCTAGCTTCTCAGAAGAAGTTTGTATAATATAGCTGACATCTCTTCTATGGTCCAACACTGGTTCTGTTCAGGCTGAAATCGTGGGGACGGGAGGAGTAAGCTCTGTGTCTTTCTGAGCCCGTATCTCACCTGCTCTATCACTGCCCCTGGGAAACCTGCTTGAGCTGTGCCTGGAGAGAGCAAATCCTTCTGCTGGTAAGGCCACCTCTGCCCTCAGGGTCTGCACCAGCTTGGAGGGACAGGAGTGACCAAGGGTTTGTAAATGGCTCAAAAAATCTGAGATTGCTGAGGAAAACTGGTTTTCTTATTCAGTTCATGTGAATTGAGCTAAAAGGGAGGTGTTCTGAACATGGCTGGGAGGTGTTAAGGCAGCTCCCAAATTTGCTGCTGACCCAGGCATCACTTCCCCTGGCTCAAGGCAGAAGCTGGAGAAAGGCAGGGCCAGCACCACACCATCTGAGACCCTGGAAAGGCAACAGCACTGCCTCTGCATTCCCTGGCAGGAAATACCTTTATGTGAAAAGATCTGCCACAGCCCGACTATGGCATGAGCAGGGAAATAAAGATTAATAGGTGAAGTACTGAGTGGTGTTTTTCTTGTATAAATTGCTTTATTCTGAGTCATTCCAGTAAAACAAATGGAGAAAGAGATCAACTTCTCAATGTACAGACATGGCTGGAACTTGCTTTTTGGATCTATTTTAGAAATGAACTCCAGTAAAGAAAGGGAGAGTTGAGTGATGTGGGAATAATAGTGGGGGACTTGGGAAGAGGATCTTTTTTATTTTGTTCTCACTTGGATAGCCTTGCTAATTAATATTAATGAAAGAGTTGTAACTTGTATGACTAACAGCAGCATTTCCTACAATACAGTCTAAAACATTAAAGCAAATCATTAGCAAACAGTTTATCCAAGACTCGGGGCGGCGGGGGGGGAAGCCACTAAATAGGAACATGAAATATGTCTTCTAGCAAGTCCTGAAACAGGTCTTTCAGGCCACAGTGCAGATATTTCAAATGTGTCAAGAGTAGGCTGACATTTCTTTAAGTCAAAAGGAAAAAGAGATGGCTGTCGTGGGAATTGAGCGGCACCATTGGCCTCTTCATCACCCTGATGTACGGCAGAAGGCTGAGCCTTATTTACGGGAAGCTGGAACTGAAATTGCTAACTTGCAATGTGTACCTTATTGACGCTTTGCTTCTCCCACAGGAGGGAGAACGCCCCATTTCCCAACACCCGCTGCTATGGGCATTACTGAGCAGAGAGTTAAGAGAGGCCTGAACCAGACCTCCTCCTATAGCATGCTATTAAGCTGATAAATAGTATTGATGGCAATCCTTGGAAAAAAAATCTTTATAGATAGTTCTCTGCCTGTTTTTACCAGACCTAGATTAATACGCAGCTCCAGCCATTCATCATTGATGGTGAACATCTTGACGCAGAGAATCTCAGTTTTGCCGTGCTACATCAGACCTCATTCATGCAGCCATGCAGAGAGCACATTCACTAATCTCGAGCTATTAGTATCTAAATTAGCACACAGACCTGCAACCCCAGCTGAAACATGGGATAGGAATAAAAGCAGTTACAGCCGAATTTAGGCACGACCATTTTTCCCCACCTAGAAGGTGTTTTGACAGGGAGGGTCGTATATGCTGCAGTGCTTGCCCAGGACTCTCTGAGAAGTGTAAGGGGAGTTCAAAGTCCTGCTGCTCCGTCACAAATAGAGCAGTATCTGACATACCTGATGTAAGACTGAAGGTGAGGATTCAAAAAGAAAACCATTTAAGAAACAAGGGCATGTTAGTGTGGGGCAAAATGTGCTGGTATTTTGGTTGTAAACAGGCCAACAGTGTGGATTTCTTTACACTGTCCTCCAAATCAGAAATGCTCCTGTTCTGTCAGCTAGTTTTCCCAGCAACTACTTGAAGATTTACAATATGTTTGTCCCAGTTTGTCCCCCACATTGGGTGCCACTAAGTAATTGTCCCATTTTGAGACAAATTAAGGGAAATGCTCTGGGAAGAATATCTCCTCCAAAGAAGGCAGGTTACAGCCACCCCTCCCCCACCAGGTTTGGGAATAAATTCCTCAGAGGAAAGTGAGATTTAAAAAGAGATAAAAAGAAATTTAAAAAGAGATAAAAAGAAATAAAAAGAGATTTATTTAACAAACACCATGCACAATGGGAAAAGAATAACGCTAAATAATAAAACCGCTTGCTGTGGAGAGAACCTGGGTAGATTTCAGAGTCCTTTGTGGGTGTGGGTGTCTCCTCTCCAAAGCTGGAGTTCGGTGGGGGGGCCCCTCTGGGCCAGTGTAAGGTCTCCTGGTGTGTTCTGGTCTTGTTGAACAGTCCAGAAGAGAAGAAGAAACCAAAGTCCCAGGGAAGCAAAGTTTAACTCTCAGTGTGTCTTCTGAGAAAAGGAGCCAGGAGCCGGGAAAAGCCAGGAGGTGCTTGCCTCCACTCTTTAGCAGCAGCAGCTGCTATCTCTGTGTCCTTGAACATAAAACCACTTTGAAAAGTTTGCCTGACTTTTTTCTTTCTCTCGGACCCAGTTTTAAAGGCACAGAAAGGCACAGGGTTTATGTCTGGGCATAAAGCGGTGATAGGGGATACACAACATAAAGTCACCCCCAGACAATGTTTAATTTCAGTCTTTCACTTTAACAACAGAGAAGAATCTGAAGCCGTGTTTTTCCCAAGGCCTCGTTGAAGAGATCTGCCTGTGCCAGCAGAGCTCTTCTCACCCGCAGAACTTGGAGTTTCAGAGCCATCCTAGGACACGAGAGCACTTGGCCACCAAAAAGAGATACACTGGCTCTCTTGTCTTCTGTACCTTCTTAAAAAACTCTCAAGACATTTGTGAAAACTTTGAAATACTGTGAGCACAAATATGCTCCATCCTCATGAGTCTAAACTGGTGTACATTTAAAAGTCCTCTTAATGTGCACCTTCTTTAGGAAGAAAAAGGTGTAAACCATAAAAAGAACTACAATTCTTCAGTTCTTAAGGCAGCATACCAAATGTAACATGGGTTGCACAACACCTGTATATGTAATTAGTATTTCAAACTAGCAAGTTTAATTCTAGGAACAGAAGGACTGCAATATTCTCTAGCTTTAATTTTCAGCCTGCCTCTGATCATTCCTAAACAGAAGTATTGTGGCTAATTCTGTAGATACTACATGAAGTGACAAGATTAAAAGGAAAAAATGTGTATAATAAGATAGGTTCTTAATTGTACAGTATACCTTAATGAAATAATTATTATTCATAAATTTAATCAGCCTGCAAAGTAATTTGCCTGCAAGGCACCCAATTAAAATAATGGCAATGAAAAAGACTCCCTGGTGCATGTGCCCAGCACCTCTGACAATCTGGCCACCTCAGCTGAGGACAACAGTACCAAGCTGTGAAATGAGCCCCGAGAGGGCTTTTACTGCAATCATTTGGTTTAGGTATTCAGCACTTGAAGCCGGCTGTGCTGTGGTTTTTTTAAGGAAAATATCCTTCCCAGAGGACCACAAGCTTCTGTCCTGATGGGATGAACTCGGTAACAGCTTTGGAAAGATGGAGACACAGCAGCAGCGAGGTCTGCTCAAAGGGGAACAGGGTTGCAGTGAAGGGAACCAAGAACCAGTTGTTCTTTTGAGACTGGACATCCCTTCTTACTCTCATTTCTCACCTTGTGCTGAGAATAGAAAAGGTTTACACCCCAATGGGACTTCAGTGCACCTCAGTCATCTGCAGGAAGCTGTTCTTGCAGAAGGTTCCTACGCTCTTGCTCATTTGTATGTCTCCTCAACCTGGGATATCCGAAGGGTGGTGACTGGTTTATGTTTGTGAGCCTTGCTGAGGCTCACAAACACAAACAGGGTGTCCTGAGCCCTGATCTAGGAAAGGCAGCCTTTGCATGCACTGCTGCCATAGAAGAGACTTGCAGAGAAAACACTCTTTGGAGCTAAATTTATTCATCTCAAGTAAGAACTCTGCCATAAGTGACCTTTTCACATTAACTGCAACGTCTCTTATCAACTGACCTTCCCGAACATAAACATTGCAGGAGAAGTTAACTCCCTGCCACAGTTTTCTTGATTGCTTTTTTCCATTTTCAGACCCAGAATATTTTTTTAGCCTTGTGTAGCCTTTATCGTGTCTTCTACAAGAAGATATCAACAATAACAGATGAGGATGACTAACAATTATTTTTTATTTTTCTTTCAAATGTGAGGCAGGTGATTCTCCACTGCCGAATCCTGCAAAGCAGGAGTAAATAGCCAATCTGAGCTTTCTGAAGGAGTGAAAGGGTGATTAGGCTGGCTAAAGAGGCAACTTTCTCTTAGCCTTTAAGGAAAAGTTAACCCGTACCTCTGTATTTCAAGGCACAAGCAGATGGAAGAGCTCCAGCTGAGTCACTGCTTCTCTAAACAGGCTCAGAAACAAGATATTGGATCTCCAGCTGCACAAAGTCACCTCTGAGGGTAAACCTGACCTGGTAAGACCTGGCCATGCTCTGGTGCTGCAGGATTTGGCTCAACACCAAGAACGAAACTCCTCAAAACTCTGGGTCTAATTCTCATCCCAGCTGAGACACCTCATGCTCTTTAGTTTCCTTGGTGCAGATATCACCCACCGTTTGATTTACAAATAAACCAGAAATGTTTATAATTTCTTATCCACCTTCTTTTCCAAACAAGGCTAAGGTGGGTTTTTTTCCTTCTTAACTTCTTGTATGGTACCATAGAAGGATCACCCAGAGCCTTCAGTCTGTTCCAGACTAAGGAAGAGCTATTCTTAAAGTCTGGGGGTGCTTTTCTTTTTCTTCTTTGTTTTAGGCCTCTGTGTAATACAAGGAGATTGTATGACTCACATGTGCACCAATTTTTAACGCATACCCTGAGACATCCAGGAGAGAGGTTCCTTTGAGAAAGTCTTACAGCAGCTGCTTTAGCTTTGTCAATGGCGTTTTTGCCACCAAAGGCTCCCATCTGAAAAATTAAATGCCCACAAATCAGCAAGATAAATACTGCAGCTTTTCCAGTCCTCACTGGCAGGATACTTACAGAGCCAGCCAACTGCTCTAAGAGCTTTCCCGGTATGAGTGCGCTCATGGAACATTCTGCCAGAGCTCAACAGGCAAAAACCAACATTTAATCATCTTAGAAGAGTGGCTGGCTGGGCTGCTGCGAAGTGAAATTAAAAACTTTCCATTTGAACATCACACCATCAGAAAGCCAACACCCTCCAATACTGGTGCTGGTAGAAATCTGAAAAAATGGGCCTGCTCCAGAGCACTTTGCTGGCTGGAGAGCAGCTGGGCACAGCTGGAAGTGCACATCATACTTCCATGCTGCAGCCGTCATCTGAGCCAAAAGAACTCAAATGCTGACTGTGGTGTGGGAGCATGGGAAAGGTGGTGAAGAAAACCAATCAAATAACATGACTGCTCTGATATTACATCTATGTTTTGATAGTACTTTCTGTGGTTTGGCAAAGTCTGCTGCAATAGCTGAGGAATTTTTCCGTTCTGAAATTCAATACTCAGAATTCTCTATTTCCCCGCTGTATTTAATAGGGAAGATACAATGCTACAACAGATCTCGAAATCAATATTTCCTTTTGTACCAGTGAATTGCCAAAGGCAGTTGAATCAACCCGAATGGGAGGTTAGACTGCAGGCTAAAAGCATGTTCCTTTACAATGTCCATGTCCCCCTGTCTTGCCTTTCATCTTGATGCATGAAGAAATTGAAAAGATCCATCATACAGCTTTTCTCCATCTCTTTAGTGTTCATCTGCTGGCCACGGCTTCCCATTTACAGTGGTCTGAAGTCAAGATCAGGTTGGTGAAGTTTTGACCACCTGCAGGCAAAAAGCAGAAGAAAAATGTGCTTGTTCGTGAAATATTCATCGGAGGTTTGAAATTCAAGATCAAATTCCTGGGCCTCCTAAAAAATCCCAATGTATGACTGGGCAAAAGTATTCATCTCTGGGTCCTGAAGCTGGACTCCTTTTCCTTGTATAAACCTTGCCAGATTTAAGGCCTTCTATGTGTATCACCCAAACAAACAATAAAGATCTTGCACACCCTGAATTCTCCGTGACTCTCCTTAAAGCAATGTCTATTGCTTAACTCTGTGAAACACTACAGCATCCAAGCCCTAAGGTAGCAGAGCTCTCACTCTAAACACATTGGTGGAGGCATTCTGACCTCTGAAAATGTGGCTGAAAAAATGAGATGTGAAGCACTGGGTATCAGGTTTAAATCAGAATACACACCAGAGTTATTGTCCAGAAAAAAGCTGACGGGAATCTGATTATATTTCACTATTAGGCCTCTATATTGCCCCTTTGCTTCAGCTATTTGTCCATTAAGCCACCTCCTCAAGCAGATGACTTCTTCCTGCCTTCTCCCATCCATCTCCACTGTATCCCAGCAACAAGACACATGGGCTACTCGTGAGGGTCCCATATCAGTTGCCTTCTTTCCCCACACTACCTTTATGCATCACCTCCGTTGCCCACTTGTCATTCACTTCAGTGCAATGCTTTCAGTCAAAGGCTGTCCCAGGCCAAATGGGGAGTGAAAGGAATTGATGCTCTTGATGTGGAGCCTCCTGTTTTGATGCATTTTTTTCAATTTACCATTAATGTGTTGGAAATTGCTCTCTTGGACAATCCATTTGTTTTCTCTGCCAGCAGACTGGAGAAGCAGCCTTTCATATCATGTTCAGATGGGGCAAAATAGCAGGCAAAGCTTAAAGTCACTTCAATCTTTTTCCTTTCCAGGTGTGTGCTGGGTTTGTGCTGAATAGCTAATCTGATTTTTCCGTCCACAAGTCACACAAAGAAATTTCCAAAGCCATATCATGACTCTGGGTGCTCAAATCATCCTTGATATATTTTCAGATGCAAGAGTCTGTGTTTTAATCTTTTGCTTCTTTTGAAAATTTCAGCCCAAGCAACAAAATAAGGCTGAGGGGCTCCAAATTTAGAAGGGAAAAATAACTGCCTCCTGAAATGATCCCAGCATGAAAATGTTATTTGCATCCTGGGAGATATTTTTAAGTGTCAAAAAGCTGTTTTGACTTAGTTTGAAATATAGAAGCTCTATCCTGGAAGACTCTGATGCTGCCAGACAGACCATAGGAACCAGGGCTGGAAGGAGCATCAGGAGCCCACTCTGTCCTACAGAGTTCATGTTCATGTGTGCAAAGTTGCTGTAACTCTACTGCCAGGCCCAAATCTCAAATTCAGAATATCTTCTTATCAGAGATGGGAATTCCTTGTTTCAGGCACAGTGTCACAACAACTATAACAATTTGCACTGGAGCAGACAAGGAAGGGCAAAGCTTCACCCTTGGAAGGCTGGCTACCTTTAAATTTAAAACTGAGAGTAAAGTTTCCCCTTCCTATCTTAGAAGATGAACATATGCACCTAAAATTGCCTTTGATTAATAACAGTAAAAAATGAGAAGAAAATAAATGGTAGAAGCCACCAAAATCCTGTTTCCTGTGCTGGCACCTGACAATGAAACATGTCAGAAGAAATGTGCCCTGAGACTGGATTGCTCTGAATGACAAAGAGGAAACGGTGTGTAGGGGCTGCTAAATAGACTTGCTCTGTGCTGGGTGAGACTGCACTGCCTTGCTACATGAAGCAGGCAAGCACAACCACAGGTTCAGTTGTTTACGCTGTGATATTTTGCTCAATACCTTTTTCAGTCTGAAACAAGTAAAAACCATGCTTGTTAACCATAGCTATTATCCTATGTCTCATAATATTAGCAGGGTATTAGCAGGTACGTTCTAAATAGTGAAGCTGACAAGAGAGTCAAATCCTGAAGATGCACAACCCTTCATTTCAATATTTAAGTATCTCTTCATGTATTTGCCAATTATGGTTTTGCCTCATTGCATATCTACTGATTTCATGACAGTACATTCATCCTGACACTACAGTCACCCACATATTTCATCAGTATCTTCTGACTATGGAGACACAGAAGTGAAGCAGAAACCCTGCTATATAGCAGAATAACTACAGGATAAATCTGTCGAGGTGCCTTATGATGCTTTGCATACACCCTGAATGCCATGATTAATGAGGAAAAATACAAGGTCCCTGACAAGCTGAACTCCATTTCTTCCTTTTTCAAAGGAAGTTCCACTTTCTTTGCAGCACTGATAAATCACTCCCGTTTCCTTCTCCACATCCCAAATGTCCATGTTGTCTCTTGAGACAGGGCAGTTTTATGGGATTCCCTGACACTCTCCATTGGCAGTGCCTCATGCAAGAAGCTACTGAAGTGACAGGAGCCTCTAGACCTCACAGTCATAAAAATAATGGTCTCTGAGCAGCACTGCATGCCCTGCATCAGTCTTACCCAGGAGATGTATAACCAGCACCTTCAGTTTGCCAGCCCTGCTTGCTGTTGTTTTTTTAACAGGAAAAGCCAGGTGTTGGAAAGAAACAAGAGCCAGGAGTCAAGGGTGACCACAGCACAGGCAGAGCAGTAACCTCACCAACCAGGGAGCAGCCCCACAGCACTCAAATGGGGTAGGCAGAGCAGGGAGCTGGCAGCAGGTTTCTCTGGCAGGCAAAATCACAAATCAGTCCGGTGGACATTTCGGGGGATCAAGACAGGAGCAGCACAAGATAAATCCAAAGACAAGCACACCCACAGTGGGACCCAGGAATGGGATGCAAGCCCTGAGCTGAAATGGAGCCATGGACAGAGCCAGTGAGTAAGAGTCCCAGGAGAGGCTGGTCAAGACAATTAAGATCTATCAGTGCCAGCCGGGCTGCCCGCTGCCCACCTACTCCTAATTTAAACAGGCAATATATACAGCTTGTACACTGGATGAAAGGAAGTTTGTATGGAGACAGCAAAGCCTGGGTGTGTCGGTTTGGCCAAAATCTAGCAATACATCCTCTGAGAAAAAAACAGGTTACAACCACCCTTCCCCCTGCCAGGTTCAGGAAAAAAAACTTCCTCGAAGGAAAGTGAAAGAGATAAAAACTATTTATTTAACAAACACGCAGGAGAAGAGTAATAATGCTAAATAATAAAATCTCTCGCAATGGAGAGAAACCTGGGAAGATTTCAGAGTCCTATAGATGTGGTCTCCCTCCTCCTCAGAGCTGGGTTGGCAAGGCCGTAGGCCGTAGGCCACCTCTGGGCCTGAAGGAAAATTCTCCCCATGTGTTCTGATGTTGTTGAAACATTCCAGAAGAGAAAAAAGGGAAAAAAACCAAAAGTCCTGGGAACCACAGTGGAGAAAAAGGGAAAAAAAAACCTGAAAAGCTGGCTGAAGAGACAGGCAATGGTGCTCCCTCCATGATCCTGCAGCCAGAGAACGCAGAGGAGTCTCTATCTCTATGTCCTTGGGAACTTGCTTTGAAAAGTTCATTTAGTTGGGTTTTATTTTCTCCCTATCAAGCTCAGTTTAAAGGCACAAAATTAATTTTTTGGCATAGAGCTGTGATAGGGGATACACATCATTGAGTCACCCCAAGACACTGGGATGCAGATATTTTTCCAATGGGAGCAGCACTGTAGCACATGTTACAACCCACCCCTGAAGGTGAGGTAAATGAGGTTCTTGTTAATAGACCCCTTGGGGCAGATTAGAGTGAAATGTTACTGAATGACTGATGTATATATATATTTAATGTTTATATATATTTTTATATATATATATATAAAATGTTTATACATATGTATATAATGTTTATATATATTTTATATATATATATATAAAATGTTTATACATATTATATATATTTTATATATATATTACATATATATATATATATATATGGTTTATTTTATAACAATGTGGTTGCACAAATCCAGAGCTGCTATGCACAACAAAATCATCTGCAGGGGTGGTTGTCAGCCCCTGAGCAGAGAGGAGTAGTGCAGAAAGTGCTGTGGCAATGAGTACCAGCACAGTGCCTCTGCTCTCCAGACAGTATCTACTTAAGGATGACCTACCAAGTTACCCAGCTGGTGTGAAGTGGTGGTTTTCTTTTTGTTAAAGAGTAACAGATACCTAAGTGGATCCTTACAGGCTGCTTTTTAGATGCAGGAGTACATAAATACCTGAAACACTCCTATTTATATCTGGGAGCTTCTGACAGATCCTATTGCCAAAGCAATTCCTCTTGTCCTTACAATTTGTGTATGACAGCTTTATTTCTGATAAATACGTTGCATTCTGGTGCTTCTCTTTCAGCACTGTACTGTAAGCTGGTTCTGATACTGAATTTACTGCAGAAGCATGTGATTTGAGCATGTGATTTGAACACAGTTCAAATGACAGGTGGATCCATGATCGGGGGCATACAGAAATGGGGATTTCATAGCAAGAACCAGAAGTTGTTTAGTTCTTCTCAATAGTTCCTTGGTCATACACAGAGAAGGAAAGTTTATCTAATTTTGCCTTTGAAGAAGTGTCAGATTAGATGAAACTAACCGTGCTACCTAGCTTTTAAAAAATCATTTCAGTTCAAGCTTCATAAAACAAAAATTCTTTGTTTTTAAGAAAATCAGGCACAGGTTTCCACACATGAAAACCTCAGCAAATACTAGGGAATGGTTACAGCAGACCTGCTTTGCCTCTGGTAGTCAAATCTGGTCTAGCGTGGGAAGCCTGCAAGGTTCCACCTCCAAGGAAAACAAAAAGCCTGATGTTGGAGATGAGAGTCTGGGGGAACTCTGGGTTCAGGGGCCTGTGGAGGCTGTTTCTTAGGCAGTAGACTTCTATACATAATATTTTGCCAACACATGGGCTCAGAGCTGACAGCAGGATATTGAGATAACAAGCCTCGATGAGAGGGAGAGCACGCAAGCTGGGAAGCACAAGCCCGCTGGGGCCATGTGAGCATTGTTCATAAAGCTTCACATCAGTTTGGAGCAAATGACAGAGTGACTTGCATCTGTTTGTAGTGTATTTTGTAGACATATCCCCAGAGAGCTTGGAGAGACAGCTCCAACCAATATCATAGGGCCACATTTTCAAGGAGCACCTCCACCAAAATCAAGTTCCTGCAGCTCTAGCTGTGACATACTTGGCTGCACTTGCAGTGAAAGCCACTGTGAGAAAAACAACAACAAATCCTCCCTTTTTTGGATTATGTTTTTAAAACTCCATTGCATTTAGCCATGGTTCCTGAGATGACACCTACTGTGTGCTGAGGACCTTTGCTGATCTGCCTGTTAATAACAGTAGTAGAAAGCTAATCTTCCTGAAATCTCACTCCAGTTCGAAGTGCATTTCTGAAAAACTGTGTTTATGTGCACATTAATCAAAAATATCAACCTGCCCTTAGTTTTATTCCTAAAGCAGGGATCACAATGAACTGCTCTATTATACCACTAAGCAAATTAGTAAGTCTTCCATAAAATAGCCTGGTCTCTTATGAATGGGAAAACTACAAATGGAACTGTTCACTAGGTTGCTGATGGTCTCCTTATTTTATTGTTTCAAACATTAGCTAAACCTGAGAGGCTTTGAAGTATCAGCTGTGATAAGCTGTCTGACACTGCTGTCAGTGTCATTCCCAATATGTCATTCATCATTCCCACTGAAAAGTGACAGTCTTGAGATTAAACTATTATTTCCTTATAAAGATGAGGAGTCACGTTTGCTTATAATTAATATGCAGGCTTTGACAGGCCAGACATTTGTAGCAAAATTTCAAATTATCAGCACAAAAAAAAAAAGACTTATTAACTGCAAATTAATATTTATGAGGTGGGTGAGTAGTTAAATTTTACTTCCTTCAGTGGGAAATTGTTCTATAAAGGAATAGCTGTCCTCTTTCAAGGGAGAAGTATTCAAAACAAAACTTGTGAATACTTGTGAATACTTGCAGGTATTTTTTGCCTCTGTTATGCTTGTTCAAATGCAGGGGGAAATCGCACACTGTCAGAAGAGTGCTTTGGAAGCTGCTTTCCACAAGTTTATTTCCCACTAAATTGGTTAAACTTAGCACAGAGAAATCTCAGTCCAGAAATTAGGAGTCTGAGCAAGTCTGAGAGCCTGATTGGGCTTCCCACAGCCGACAGGAGCTGGTGAGAGCAGCCACAAGAGGCAGAGCTGATCTGCGAGCTGGGCTCAGCTCCCAGTCTCTGACGGGCTGCCAGTGTGGCAGTGGTGCTGTTTGCAGCCTTGCGCTGCAGAAGCGATTCCTGTGGGAAGCAGGACACTTCCCATGCTGTGGAGGGGCAGTTAGCCACCCTGGAGAACGTTTCCTGGCACACTCCTGTTCCTCCATGGGCCCTGTGGCATGCAAAGGGGTGCCAGGAGACTGCTGCAAAAAAAGGACACTGGTGACCATAGTCCCTGGGAAACTGGGGGCACAGAGAACCACCAGAGGTAAATGTATGGACTGAAGTCTTCTGACCCTCATGCCTTCACTCGAGCCTTTAAGCCAAGCAGGGATAACCTGAATACATTCAAGGAAGTTTCTTTCCCCTTTAAACAGAGTTGCAGTTTGAGCACAGACAGCGAATGAACAGGGTAATCATTCTGCCACACACTATCAGCTGCAATTGCCAGTACAGTCTTTGCTAACCACTCTAATTCCTGAAATAGCTACAAGAAAATGGGGTCAGTAAAGTAGCAATTGTTCATTTAAATTGCAGGGATGGAATCCAGACTCTAACAATATTTGCAGAAACAAGCTTCAAAGGAACACAGGTAGCAATAATTAATTCTCAATTTCTGCCTTTTGCTCAGACTGACCTGGATGAAGAAAAAATGACTGAAACATGAAAGAACAAAAAATTGTTTCTTCAAAAGCACCTCTGATGAGCTAGACTGTACCATGAGAAGGGAGCAATTCTGCTCATTCTGCCCACATATGAGAAGCTGATTTTTTGCTTCATTACTCTGAATCACATCCAGCATGGATAATACTGAAGGAGTGTTTACTTCCTCCAGGAGGAAGGCTGCTGTGCCTACACATAGCTCTTCCAAGGATGAAATAGCAATTAGAAACTGAAAGCAAACAAAGAGGCCTTTGTTGAGATGGCACATCTGTACACTGGAAAGATTGGAAGATTTACCAAGCTATGTGTCAATACCATTCTTTTTTATTTGCTCATTCATGCAACTAGAGCCATGATATTTAATTCATCACTTAAAATGCTTTTACCTCACACAAGTGATTTTCAGATAGTGACAGCTAATTCGCTCCATGCTGGATAGTTTAATCACTGAGATTCACTGCAAGTTACATCATTTCTTATCTTGTTCTCTGGAAAGTGCATCAAAACTGTGCAGTTAAAAGTAAAGAAGGATCTCAAGGACTGATCAGTCTGCAAGCTACAGCAGTGGTTAGGGAATCGTTGCTCACTGAGAGCCATCAGGAGATACCCTGAAGATGATGATATATAAGCTTTTTGGAATTGGTGAGATAACTCACTACATGTGGAGAAGACTTGGACAACTCCGTGCAAATACTTTTATGACAGAAGCACAAGTTCTTCTATGCTGAAAACAAAAATTATCAACTCTTACACAACCCACAGAATGCTCATAATTGTAGCAAGTGACTTACAGAAGTAGAAGGGCCATAAAATTTTGTTTTCCACCATGACTGCACCTCCTGAAAATGCTGCAATTGAAAAAGCAGTGGTCAGTAAGCAAGTGCCAAGCAGGCATAAGCTACTGAACATTCATTTCATTTAGAAGCCCTTTGTTGTGGCTCCCTCTTTAGATTAATTTAATGTAGAAGTCGCATCAGTAACTGTGCCAGCATCAAAACACTTGGGGGCTGAGACTCTGCAAAGAGCCATTCCATCATGTCAGAGTTTGTTCTCTCTGGAAGCTCTGGCTGCTAATTAGCTGCAACATTTCTGACAATGGACCATAGTTCACCAAGGTCCTTTTCAAGTGCCTGTTTTCTCAGAGTTAGTGTATTTTCAAGGCTTAAAAGAAAAGGCTTTTTTAAAAAGGCTTAAAAGAAACCACCACACTCTTTTAATAATTCTCCATCTTGGCAGCAGTTTTCTTATTTTGCACTCGCTGTATTTTATCAGGCAGTAAAATAGTACAGTAAAACTGATATTAAAGAGATGATGGTGATGTTTAGGTCAGTATTTAATCTTGGAAACACCTTCTGTCAATTAGGGAAGTTAGCACATACTCTCAGACAGATTTTCAGTTGGAATATGATGTAAAGTAGCATAACTGCAACTGAGACCATGTATTTCAGCAAGAATAAGCTGATTTGCACTGGCAGAGAGCTGGTCTTATGTTATAAAAATTTTGCTAATAGTCCTGTGTGCTCTAGGATTCACTAGGGTGCCTGGTACTTCTTGGCCCTCTTGTAATTCAGATCAGCATTCCCATCAACTTCAGTACAGCATATATTCTGAAAAGGGCACTGCCACGCTCAGTCTGGCCAAACCTAACATTTTAATGTCTGCTTCCCTTTCCCCAGTGAAATACCATCTTTTCCTACTGTCCTTTGCATCCGCTCTCATAAGGGTATGGGTGCTGTGCAACTCTACTGCATTTGGAAATCTTGCCCTTAGATAGTGAGACTTCTTGATCTCTAGAAAGAAGTTTTTAAACTACACAAAAGTTAAAATAGTTACATCTCCGTCTCAAAACATGATTCCTCTTAAAAGTTATTTTTAAATAATTGGTCCTTCAAAAGCTGTCTGGTTTTGACCAGTATTAAGAATCTGCTTAGGAGATACAGATCCTTCTTTTCACTGAAGCTCCTCTGGTGATTAAGCTGTATTTACATTAGTGACACCTCCTACTTATTAAACTTAAGAGTTCTCACTTACCATTGCTTATAAATACTGTTGCGGTCAGGCACTTAGATAAATGTAAAGTTTCATTCAAAATATGTATTACCTTCTTCTCTAAAATGCCAAAATCACTGCTAAAAAACCACTTAAATTCTTCCTTTAACCAAGGCAGAGAGAAATTATCTTATGTTTTGTACTAAACACTTTCCTCAGGATTACTCCAGTAAAAAGCACTTACTGGAGAGCTGCAAAATTTGAGTCCCATGACAAGGGAAGGCAAGCTGGGAGCTGTGGATGGCCACAACATGGGCAGGGCAGTGACCTGAGTGACTGGGCATGGCCCTGCCCATGTCTGAGCTGGGCAGCCCAAAGCAGAAGAGTGGCAGTGACAGCTTCTATCAGCAGTCCAGAAACCATAAGGGAAAGTAACAAGTCAGGTCCACTATCAGCCCAGGAAATATAAGCAACAATCTGGGAGCAGAACTGAAACAGCTACACCTACAACCTTGATCAGAACAAGACTGAAGGTCTGGGGCTTGAGACTGAATGGAGCTCCTGGACAATGAGCAGACAGTGAGAATGGAGGACCCTGGGGAAATCTCCTGTCAAGGGAGGGATTGTCCTGCCCTGCTCTGCACTGGGGCAGCCTCACCTCCAGTGCTGGGGGCAGCTCTGGGTGCCACAGTATAAAAAACATGGAGCTGTTAGAGAGTGTCCAGAGGAGGGCCACAAGGATGGTGAAGGGCCCTGAGGGGAAGCTGTGTGAGGAGACTGAGGGCACTTGGTCTGTTCAGCCTGGAGAAGAGAGGGGAGACCTCACTGCAGTCACAGCTTCCTCATGAGGGGAAGAGGAGGGGCAGGCACTGATCTCTCCTCTGTGGTGCCCAGTGACAGGACCTGAGGGAATGGCCTGAAGCTGTGTCAGGGCCTCCTCCTCTAGGCTGGATATCAGGAAAAGGATTTTTGTCCAGAGGGTGTTTGTGCACTGGAACAGCTCCCCAGGGAAGTGGTCACAGCACCAAGCCTGAAAGAGTTCAAGAAGCACTTGGACAATGCTCTCAGGCACAGGGTGTGACTCTTGGGGATGGTTCTGTGCAGGGCCAGGACCTGGACTCGATGATGCATTTGGTTCCCTTCCAACTCAGCATATTCTGTGATTCCGTGATTCTGTAATTAGAGATCATTGGTATATTCTGGATTCTGACAAAATGTGAAAGAACACAGTTTTTAATTACAGCATGACCAATCACACAGTATGAACAACAGATTCAAATAAAACTTAGCAATTATTTCCTGTAGGCTGAAATATAGCTGCATAAAATGCCTGCTTAATAATTTAGGAAGATGGAAAAGAATAGTCTTGTTTGCAAACTGAACAGCACAAAAGTTTAAAGGGGTTAAATTAATCAAATAAATTATTAATTACAATTATCTCATCCATTAGAGTGGTGCACCTAAATGCACCAGCCAGCATCAGAGTCCTTTGCATTGGTCCCAAAAGGGACATTTCAAAGTACAAATGCCATCCTATGGGGACTAGAAAAGAGAACAACCTTCAATTGAATGTCCCACCACCAGTTTTACAAGATCAAACTACTCCTTACCTGGCCTAGTAAATCATTGTTTTCTACAAGTGAGAACATTCCTTCAGTAAGAATGACTGTGAATCTTGCTTAGCAAGACCCTGCAACCCTGAGGTTAGGCACATTCTGGAAAGTGGAGAGTGGAAGGACGAGGGGAAGAACGTTTTGGGCAAGATCCAAAGTGAACCAAGACCATCTGCTTGTTCTGTAAAGAGTTTAACACTGAAAAGAGGCACTAACAGGGTAGGATGTGTGGATTGCTTTTTGCCCTGAATATTCTCTTTTGGAAGAGAAGGAACAAATGCTTCATTTTCAAACACTGAATATGGGGAGTGGTAAAATGTTCCCCAGAAGCAGCAAGTCACCCAAGTCCTATGAAGGTTGGATTCATAGGTCAATGGTTATCTCCCCCTTCCCTGCCCCTATGTGTCCAATATATGTAGGTAGGTGATGGGATTGTACATTGTGTCCATGGTCTGTAAGTGGGCATTTACAGCACTCAACATGGAAATAACTTGGGTCAGCAGCTTAGAGTTTCAAGGACAGAGCAAGGACCAGAATGTAGGTACCACAAGTCACAATCCACTGCCTGATTCACTGGACCACAACCCAGATTGCTTAAGAAAAGGTCTTAAAATATATGTAGCATGAAGCTTTTACATGTTACTCTATCAGGATCAATAGGACAATTCTGCAGAACTATGTTCTACTAAAACTCAAAAGACTGATTAGAACAAAAGTTTCAATAGTATATTTTTGTGATATCATTTATTATCCTGCATGGTTTGACATAGTGTAGTATATTGCACCTATAAATCAATTGCAGCAAATTATTTAATGATGCATTAACTGTGGAATTTCACATATATTACAGTTCTTTAGCCAATGTTGAATGCTTTTTCAACAGCTTAATCCATCCCTGAAGTACTAAGCAGGCATATTCATTCATCATCAGGGTGCACATAGCCTTCTCTTTGTTCTTTTTATTTTATTAAAGCCCTTGATCTACAAGCATGGCATTAAATAATTCCCCAGAGCCTTTTCTTCACAACATTCCCACCACGATCCTCACACTCTTATTGGAAAAAAAACCCAAAAAACCCCACCTTTTCATTCTCTATTAGGTTCTTTTTGTCCTTTGGCAAAGGTAAAGCCTGGCGTTGACTTGGATAACAGTGTGGAGAACTCATAGATGACTCACTGGTGCCCAGGTGGCAAAAGATAAGAGAAGGTGGAGTTACTGAATGGCTTCTTTGCTTCAGTCTTTACTGCTAAGGCCAGCCCTCAGGAATCCCAAGTCCTAGAAGCAAGAGAGATAGTCTGGAGAAAAGAAGAGCTGCCCTTTGTCAATGATGATTGGGTTAGAGATCATGTAGAAAAACTGGATACCCACAGACTCAAGGGTCCTGATAGGATGTGGGCACAAATGCTAAGGGAGCTGTCAGATGTAATTGCTGAGCCATTCTCCATCATCTTTGAAAGATCATGGAGAGCAGAAGAGGTGCCTGAGGACTGGAGGAAAGACATCACTCCAGTCTTCAAAAAGGCCAAGAAAGACAACCTAGGAAACTACAGGTCAGTCACCTTCATCTCCATCCCTGGAAAGGTGATGGAACAGCTCATCCTGGATGTCACCTCTAAGCATGTGAAGGAAAAGGTTTCATCATGGATTCATCATGGGGTAGTCATGCTGGACCAATCTGACAGCTGTTTGTGATTGTGGTGGTGCATTATCCCAGACCCACATACCAGTGATGGTCTCCATTTCTCACCACACTTTCCAAGACATGGTGCAACTCTTCTGTATCGCAATGAACAAGGATTAGAGTTCTTCAGATGCATTCCAGCAGCCAACACAGGTCACTCTGCTGTAGGAATCTTTTTTACAAGTGGAATGACTGGCTGAATAGATGAGGGGAGAGCAGTGGATATTGCCTACTCTGACTTCAGCAAGGCTTTTGACGCTGCCTCCCACGACATCCTCATAGGTAAGCTTGGGAAGTGTGAATTAGATGAGTGGACAGTGAGGTAGATTGAGAACTGTCTGAACAGCAGAGCGCAGAGGGCTGTGGTCAGCAGCACAGAGTCTCTAGTCCCTTCACTAGCAGTGTTCCCCTGCGATCAGTGCTGGGTCCTGTCTTGTTCCACTTATCCATCAATGACTTGGATGGACAGAGTGCACCCTTTGGCAAGGTCACAAAACTGGGATGAGTGGCCAATATGTCAGAATGCTGTGCAGACATTCAGCGAGACCTGGACAGGCTGGAGGGATGGGTGGAGAGGAACCTTCTGAAGTTCAACAAGGGCAAATGCAGGGTCCTGCACCTGGGGAGGAACAACCCCATGCACCAGCACAGGCTGCGGGCTGACCTGCTGGAAAGCAGCTCTGTGCAGAAGGATCTGGGGGTCCTGATGGACAACAAGCTGTCCATGAGCCAGCAGCGTAGTCAAGAAGGCCAATAGATTGTGGCCAGAAGGTCAAGAAAGGCCCTGATGAAACCTTACCTGCAGTAAAGCTTCCAGTTTGGGCTCCTCAGTTCAAAAAAAGACAAGGAACTCCTGGAGAGAGTCCAGCAGATGGCCAAAGATGATTAGGGGACTGGAACATCTCTTAGGAGGATAAGGTGAGGAGGATCTTATCAATGCATACAAATACCTTAAGGAGAGGATGGGGCCGGAGTTCTTCCAGTGCCAGCAACAAGAGAAAGGGCAACATGCACAAACTGAAACACAGAAGACTCCTTCTAAAAATACGGAAAAATTTCTTTGCTTTGAGGGCGATAGAACACTGGAACACACTGCCCAGAGAGGTTGTGGAGTCTCCTTATTTGGAGATATTCAAAACCTGCCTGTACAGGATCCTGTGCAACCTGTCCCAGGTGAAGGCGAACCTGCCGCAGCAGGGGAATTGGACTGGATGATCTCCAGAGGCCCTGTTGAACCCAAACCACTGTGGGATTCTGTGCTGACACCGCAGCTGTATGTGTGAAGGTATTATAACACATTACATTTACAGTTCAGAAGTTAAGCATTCAGTTTGATGAGAAAGCTTGAAAATACAAGCAGTGACTCTACCTTGAAGACAATAGAGAGAAGAAAAAGATACAAGAAAGTGTGATTATAGAAGTTTTTTTAATTTTTTTTTTTTAATTTCCAAGGTATCCCTTGCTAGAGATTCCTCTGATGTCCTTGAAGCACCCAGAGTTGGATCAGAAAATGTTTTTAGAATTGCTTTTCAAGAATACAAGACATCAAAATAAAACTTCTTTAGTATTATGATATTCAACCCATGGTGCTGAACCCAAACATCTCTTTCACAGGTAGAAACGCAGTAGTTTTACTCTTCAGCACTGCATTTGGTGCCTGCCTAAGAGGATGAGCATTCTGGGGTTTCATAGAGTTCTAGATGTGTACCTCAACAAGTTCCTCCATTTGGGGAAAATCCTTACAACCTTTAGCTGTTAGAATCACCTTTCCAAGCATCTTCCATTTCCTCCAGGTCCTGCATAAAACTGCTTCAAATCCTGGAGAGCAATGTGGAGAGTGATGATTGATCTTTCTTCTGCCACTTGTCACTGCTAGAACAGAAGGAGAGAATAACTCACTTGTGGCTGTTCTTCTTGGCAATTGTCTTTCCTCTCCATTCACCTACAGAGATAAATCCTGCCATGGCAGAAAAGAGCCTTAAGGAAACTCTTCTGTACAATATGGAATGTTAACATTTCATTATATAGAATTGGTTTTTAAAGCTCCTCCCCTTCAGCTGGTACCTCTTTTAATATAATATTAGCTCTAAATTTACTGTGTGCTTTTTCTTCTACCTGTGTCCTCACTCTGGTGGTAATTTGGGCAGATCCTGCCAGTTCAATCTTCTTTATGCAGCGCAACAGCAGCACGAGGACAGCAAGTTGGATCATGTTGCTTTCATTTTCTTCTTTAGAAATGGAGCACAAATGTCTGAGGCATTATTCCTGGGGCCTGGATACCCTTCTTAGGAAAAATCTCAGGATACTGTTTGATAAATGGAAGCATTTTGGAAAATCAGTGTAGTTTCTAGGAGGGAAAATTGGGCTAGAACTCTAGAGGAAATGAGGAAAGCAAAAGCTTGTAATTCAACAGCATACAGGGAGAAAAGGTCACCCCAGCTGCCTTCCTAACAACCACTGTGGGAAGAAGGCAGAGGGGCCAGGACCTGACTTCTTAAAACACAAAGCCTCTCTTTTCAGTGGAGTCAGAAGGATGTCTCCAGCCGAGTGCATTGTCCTAGCAGGATGTCTCCAGCCAGCAGTGTATCCTAGCACAGGAGACTGAGCCGAGTTACAGCTGCAGGCTTCTCGTGTCACCTGTGCAGCACACACACACCAACACATCTGTAAGATGTAGGAAGCAGTGTTGCAGCATTGTAGCAACAATGTGAGAAAGGTCAGAAAGAGACTTTTCAGGAAGGGAAAGTGGCTCACACTGGCTCTCTAAGGCCACAAACTCACAAGTACCAAGATGTGTGCATGCAAACAAGCTTTTCAGCAGTCAGGCACTAAGACACTGAGAGAGATGAGAATGGTCATCATTCTCATGATGACACAGAAAATGAGGAACAATGGTTATCCAGTCCACCTCAATATCTTAGGATGATGACCCCCAGCTGGGTTTTGATGGGGTTTTTTTTAACCCTGCAGGAGCTGGCAGTGATGCCCCCATTAAAACATCTCACCCTTTACACTCATATAAACAGTCAAGAAAATTTCCAAAGGCAAAATATTTCTTAAGGCAATAGTTGCCCTCTTATAACCATTTCTCCCAGATGTACATACTTTAATGAGTAATATCCAAGGGATCAGAGCTTACTTATTTGTGCCGAAAACAAAGCAAGTGACAGCACTGCTTTTGGAGCCCCCCAAATCCTCCTGATATTCAAGTACTTTCCTGAAGGTCAACAGAAAATAATTCAAGGATCACAGATTAGAATCAGCCCAAACTATTAGTTGAAGTACTTTTAGGCAAATAATTCCTCCTGCCTCATGAAGGATAATGTTTTGCACCTTTCCACGTGCTCCTGTCTTATCCAATGAAGTAATCTCTAACCTGACAATTTGGGTATTCATCTCAGCTAAGCATATTTTCCAATGTGTCACTGAACTGGTAATCCATCTCCTCCTTTCCTTATCACTGGGTATGGAACATTTAATAATTGACACTTGATGCAGTCAGTATTAAATCATGCTGGCAGAACTCTTCATTTACTGGTCTCAAGACAATCCTTTTCTCTCCCTCCCAGCGAAAGGGGTGGGGGGTAAGGAGAAAGAAGTCAATCTCTACTCCTGAGAGTATGTGATTTTCCAGTGAGAGGGTGGAAGAAAGGGGGAAAGTGTTCTGCTCTTGGATAGGGCCTGAAAAACGCGATAGCAAAGTCCTGGTGCAGCCTCAGTAAGCACAAGGCACCACCTGCATCTGGCTCGGTGCCACAACTTACTTCCTCTGGCCAAGGGTCAGCAAATTCTGGGTTGACTCACACCTTTCCCTGATACGTATAGATCCATAAAGACTTTGTGCACTGGCAAGGAGGTAAAGAGCAAAGCTGTGCAGGAAAGAATAGAATACAAGAGCTGAAATTAAGGTCTTGGCCAGTTTTCTGAACCTCCTGCTTGCAGACTGTGGTGTGCAGACTGTAGGCCAAAGAGCTCCAGCTCATGTCACAGAATCACAGAATGGGTCAGGATGGAAGGGACTGCAGCACATCATCTGCTCCAACCTCCCTGCTCAAGAAGGGTCATCCCAGAGCACATTGCACAGGATTGTGTCCCTCCACCACTGTGCCTGCTCTGTTCATGCTGCTATCAGGGTGCCCTCAGTACCAGGGACGTCGCCTCCCTCCTGCTCTGGCAGAAACACTGGCTCACATCTCATTAGCTCAATGAAGCCAGTTGCTTTCTCCCCAGTTACAGTTGTGCAGACTGCAGAGCTGTTTCTATTCTTGTCTCACACCTCTTTGTCCCTCTGTGATCTCTCTGGGCTAAGAGGTAAATTGTTTTCACTGCCCACAGAAGTTCTGCCTTCCCCATTCTCCCCTTCCCTCACAAGCCTGTGGTCTCCTTGCGCTTGGCATATGAAGTAAATACCTTTGGTGGGACTGGGATCACAGCCTGCACCCAAGGCATCTCCTCTGTCCTGCCTGGGCAGTAGGTGCCCAAACCATGCAGTTCCTCTCTCTCTACATGCACAAGTGCATCATCACCTTCTAAATGGAGAAGTTCAGGGAACAGTTCTTAAAGCGGCACAGTGTCTAAAAGCAGAAGTTGCTGGGCACCTGTCTGGCACCTGGTTACCTCTGGGAGTCAGTTTTGAATGTTCCCTAGCAGATCATTCCCTTCTTATGCCCTCTGTTTGCTGAAAGCCACTGAGATTATTACTGGGAAATTTACCATTTGAGTCATCTCTCTCCCTAACAAAATTGGCTTTATAGTTTCGCAAACAGGAAGATTTATTTTCCCTCAAAATAAATATTGATAAACTTACTTCAGTCAATATTTACTATTTGGTTATGGGAAGAAGCAAAAAAGTCTACCCCAAAGTTTAATAGAGTTTCATGTCTGGTTTTTATCTACACTACAAACACAATATCATACTGCTATCTTGGCAGAAGAAGGAAAATTAGTTTTTATTCATATTACTGAAACGCTATGGGGCACTTTGTAGTAGGAGAATGATGGGAGCCTGGGGCTTGTGCACCCGTCACATTTTTTACAGCCAGCAGCTTTGTGTTGGTTTCGGTTATCTGGGGGGGAATACTCAGGTGTGAGTTGAATGTGACCTGTCACTTCTGTTTTAAAAAGCTGCATCTCCATAACATCTCCATAACACAGAGGCTCTCCTTTTATTCCAGAAGTAGATGTTTCACAAGCATCCTGAACACCACAGTGCTCACTTATGGGGCTCTTCACTGTCCTGTGTGAAAATGTGCACTAATTTGACCTGGCATAAATTCATAATTCCTGACACCTAGAAAATGAACATATTACCTTATTAAATGCTGCTCACTCACAAATGCACAGACCAGCTGTTTCCTCCCTCCATTATTGAACTGTGGCAAGCACTTTCTAGAGGAAAATTAGAAGTAATGATTACAATCAATTTTAAAAATTCAATTTAAATTCTGCTACATGGGGAAACACAACATATTTTTAAATGTTGCCTTGTATTTTTTTTAAAGTTCCTACATGTTACCAATAGAGAAAATATCCTCCTTCAAAAACCCAGGTTTATTTTCTTTGGAGAATGTGCATACATCTAAGCAGAAATAGAAAAACTGACTGGAGAAATATGGGGCACTATGTGAGTGAAACAAAAGATCTTCTGGTCTTTGGGGTGTGTGTGTCACACACATGCCCACACCCTCCCTTTCCTGTCCCTGAGGGGCAATGTCATTTGCCCTCAGATAAGAACACCAGGTGTGTATTAATTATGTTCACATAATTAATGCTTCCAGAGATGGGGGAGTCGAGATGTTTGTGATTGACTTGGGTGCACATTGGCCTGCAAAAGGGTATAAAAACCCGATGGGCCAATGGGATAAAGTGGTCTCTCCAGGCTGCGAGTAAAAGCGCTAAGAGCTGGTCAAACACAGAGATAAAAGCCTAAAATAGCTCCATAGGTGCTTTGCTGCTTTTTAGCTGTGATTTCTGCAAGGCCAGAGACTGTAAACCTGTAACAGATTAGTTGTTATTTAGATACTGTATTGTCAATATTTAGATACTATGTTAGCAGTACATCTTCTCCTAATCATCCATGTATTCACTGTGTCCTACTGGTCCCACCTGGCTGAGACCCTTCTCTTGACTACTCTGCTACACATTTCTCTTCCTAAAATAACCTGAAACTGTGGTGAAATATAAAAACAACCATTTCCTCAGGCAGTGAATGATGACTAAACTCTCCACAAGATGGCTGAAATTCAGCTATCCCATACATCGATCTGAGGGCTCTGATCAAGTCATAAGAGAATTTGGAATACTCAAACAGTTTCGACAAATATCAAGAAATTACACTCCTTTGCCAGTTCTGGTAGTTTTTCACTGTTCAGTATGGAATACTTCCTGCACATGAAATACTTCACCTATGGCTTGCACTGAATTGCACCCAAAGAACATTTTCAGTGCAGTCAGGGGATAAAAATTACTGCTTTGCAGGGTTATTGATGCAGGCAGGCAGCAGGTGTCATTCCTGCCCACACACCCCCTGCTTTTTCTTCTTGTTTTGTAAAGTATGGATTTTTAATGGATCCTTTTCCTTCGTATTTTAGCAACTTTGACTGTAGAAAGCAAAAACCATGCCCTGATAAATATGCATTCTGCAAGAGCTCTTTACCTGGCAGAACAAATCACTAGCATTGGAGCCAGCATGCAAATCTTGATTTACAACCACCATCAATGCTTGCCAAGTGACAGCTCTGATGAAGGCAGCCAGAACTACCTCTGTTTGTTGCTCTCATTTCAACACACCCTTCCTTCTCCTTGCGACTTTCCTTCTGCACGTGTGCATTTATCAACGTGCTTTCACTAAGATTTGTGTTCCCGTTGCTCACTGGGTTTCTATCACATAGTGATTGCTGCTGGTCCAGAAGTGACATCTTTTGCTGGGTACTGTTCTCCCACTCGCTTGATGTTAGGTGACCTTGGCTTCATTGGTATTCAGTCAGTGTCAGAGATGGGCTTGCTTCAGCTGCCTGGGCCGCGGTGAGCAGGTGGAGAAATGACCGGTTGAAAATGAGTTGTTAAGACCACTACAGCAAAAAGATTGATGCAATTAATTTTTCATTACGTACAGTGTCTGTGGATTGTAATCAGCTTGGATTGTTCTTCCTCTGAGGCACAAATAAAATGCAAATGGTTTTTGAGTGAAAGGAAATGTTCTTTGTGAGGTACTGTGCTATTCAGAGCTGCAAAATGGCTCGAAATAAATGGGGATTATGAGGAATGTTTTATGAATCCACCTAGGAGAACTTAATATTAAGTTTCGTGTGGAAAAACCACAAGTGAGTTTCCCATCAGATGAACATATTAGTGCTCAAGCAACTGGAAACAAGAAAAAGCCAAAGGCTTTAAGCCTTATTTAATAATACTAATACCTAGCTCTTTCCAGGAGGAGATGTCAATGCACTTCACAGCGAAAGTACTTGTCTTACAGATGCCTTAAAATGAAGTATCTTTCCCAAGCCCCCCTCTCATCCATACAGCAAGGAGTAGAAGGCATGTCTGTGGTGCCCTGTCAGGTGCTTTACCCTTTGGTGACACTTTGGATCACGGCAGGATTCAGTGCAGATCTGAACCAGCCCGTTCACACTGCAAAGCACTCAGGTGCACAGAACTCTTGTATCGTGAAGTTCTTTCAGAAGCTTGGCCACAGAGTCATAACAGGAACGTGCTTTAGACAATAGGATGGTAGATCTGGAAATAAAATAAAAATCAGTTCTGCATTTACCCCAAAACAGAGTGAGAGGGACATCTTGGTAGGAGAAATGGGTCATTGACTCAAAAGCACATGCAGGATGAAGAGGAAGGAAGTGGGAGGGAATACAATGAGATTTTATTGACTGCAAAACACGAATGGCTTTGGTGTCAAAGCAATTGCCAGCAATGCCAAAGGAAAGGGTTTTGCTAGATTTCCACTATATTTTGTGCAGTCAACCATTCCTTCTGGGTATTGCTATAACATATGCACATGTTAAGACTTTCAAGGCCTCATAAACTACTGGATAAAGGGCTGAAGGGACCACCCACCTACGACAGTCAGTAGAGCATAGCATCTCTGATTCTCTGGTATAGGAAGCCCTAACAGTGCCACTCTCTCTTCAGAAGTATGAAGTGATGGGCTCCCATAAATTCTTCACCAGCACATGTGTTTAAAATTATCAATCAAATCCTGGTGACACCAGTGAGCTATACAACTTCATTCACAGCTTGGGGACTGTTTTCTTCTTCTGTTTTGCTTCCTAAGAATTAAGCTAGACTGTCAGGCTAGAAGATGAAGACTCTGACAGCTACATGCACCAGCTCCTGCTGGAGGAGCCCAAGTTGTGTGTGCCATTGCTCAGGTCAGATATAAGTGGCAGCACACGCTTGTGTGTGCAGCAGGGGTTGTCGCTGTTGTGCACTAATGGAGAGGTCTAATCCACTGAAGTCAGTGTTAATTCTGCTGACACAATTCACAGAAGGGCTACAGCAAAGATGACTGACTTGGGAAAATCCCAGCGCAATTTTTCCCTCACTTTCATTTTAAGGCACTGCTGTTTGGTTTCACAGTGCCTAGTAGTTTAAACCTGATGAATTGTGGCATAGGCTAACCATGTATCCAAAACCTGATGTTTGTGTTCCAGAACAAAAGAAACATTTAAATGCATGAATATGATCCAATACTTTACTCAATTCTTTGCATTCTCAAGCTCTAACAAAAACGGGTGGATATCAGCTGATACCAGTAAGCACAGTTCCATGAGACCTTAATGCTACCTTTGAAAGATCTCTCTCACCAGATTTATCTAGGCTCAGTGTTAGCTTTACACAGCTCTTGCTAAAATTTATACACCATCCAGGAGCCAAATTATATCAAGGACATTTTAGCCCAACAAAGCCTTCTTCTGGCTTGGAACCTTTGCAAGTCAACACAGCACAATACAGACTAAAACACCTGAACAAAATTTGTGAATGTCTAAGCACAATATTTTCAAATTTCATTTGGATTACACAGTACACATTTTCTAGCACTCTGAGGAACATCATATTCAATAGCTAAAAACTATTTAACGTCCTGCAAAAAATGTGCATGCCAAAGTCAGTTCACTGCTAAAGAAGATGCACCTATTGTGCAGATTAGAAATGGAAATGGACAATCAGAATCTGGATTTCTTGGTGTTTTAAAACAAAATTGCACACAGATTTTCTATTATACTCCTGCAGGATATATAGCATTTTTCTAAAGAGGAAGAAATGAACACTCAGGAGAGAAGAGAGGCAGTATGAACCAAATTAAAACCTCAGTGGTTGGGAAATTTGAAACAAAGACTGTCAGTCAGCCTAGGTCACATCAGGGCTGTGAAGTGTAACATAGTCCCACCTCTGCCCCACAAAACCATCAGTCTATCAGCGAGGCCATTGGCCTTTTCTTCATGGTATGATTTTTATGCATTGTTTCTTTTTTTTTTTTTCAAAAAATCTCTAACCTCATCTGAACTCTTCCTCTTCACTCTCCTCATTTCCTTTTATGCTCTCACTTTGCCCTTCAAAATCTCATTTAATTAGTTTCCAGCCTTAGCTGGAGACACTTAGAATAGTTTTTTTCTTGATCAACATTTTCATGATAGGCTTAAAAATAAGACTCTTTTGTCACAGTCCCTCTTTGCTCAATGTCAACCTAGAGCAAACATTCCAACATACATAAGAGTCACAGATCTGAAGAGCTAAAGAGTTATAGGCTAGAATCTTTTTAGGACAGGGAAAATATTTTGAGTGGAATTTCCTGCAGATCAGAAAATCCTTGTGTCACCGCAATATTTTTTGGATTCACAAGATATAAAGCAAATACTTCATATTGGTATGTGTTTGATTTTAAAGGAAACAGTATGTTATGTTGAAAGAAATAAATCATCCTGGGCGTGCTACTCAGTAATTTTTGCAGTTGAGATGGAAACTGCCTGACTGACAGTATGTAAAATGATGCTAAATGATGGCATGAGTGTTTGTTTAGTTTTAAGGATCTAACCGCAAAACAAGCATCTGTGGAATTTCTTCCTCTCCATAATGCCAAAAACTCTACTTGTTTTTGGGTTTTTTTGGAGAGTGGTCAGTAGCAGATGTACAAGGATAAGACCAAAGCAAGATCAAAGTAGTATTTCCCAGGTACACTAAAGCTTGCAGTAATCCAAGACATAAGGCCCCTTGGAAGCAATGTGGTGATGCGATTAGCACTCTGCAGTGATTTTTCTATTTTTCTTGAATTTATTCAGTCACTTTTCAAACCTTTGTAAGCTCTTAGCACCCATACCATCCAATGGCAACAAGTTCTACAGATTAAGTGCATGTTGTATTAGAAATCATTTCCTTATATTTGCTCCAAGCCTGCTCATCCATTACATTGCTCCTCATACAAAACCTGTTCTGTTCCACTGATCAGACTGCAGACCTTTTTCTGCACACCAGATTTCAGAGGCTGGTATTCCATGACCAAAACCCCACAAGCTTCAAGTCAGTGCTGAGCTCCTGCTACATGCCTGGGCACTTGACATAAGCTCATATTAGTGACATTTCTGAGGGGGGTTGGCAAATTTGTTCTCCGATGACAATTTGCTGACAGATGTTCCTGAAACACACAGAATACGTTTAAATGTCTTAACCTGATCTGAGAGTGTCTGCAGCAGAAAGCACAAAGAGAAATGATGCTGTCTCTGTGACAGCCAATTGCTGGCAGCTTTAGTGGCGAACATCTACATTAATATTTCTCCTTTACTGCTTTGTGTGTATTTGTGGCCCTCCAAAGCAATAAAAGGAAAATTAAGCCCTCAATGTCACAACCCATAAACTAATTTTGCTAACAAAGAACAGAAAAGGAGGGGTTCAAAAGGAGCAGAATTTCTCTTTCCATTCCTAGGAAGCAGCCAAGCAGCCACGTGGTATTGCCCTGACCTTTCTTTAGCCATTTGTTCCTCTCTGCTTCTCCCTGGGATGTGTTTCTGTGTCACTTAGCAGTTGCATAAATAATGTCAAGGGGCTTCATGTGATGGAGAGCTGCAGTGAGCCATGAGACATTCCAGCTTTAATTAGGTACACAAACTAAACCCAGCAATAATGTGGCTGGGGTACCATGAATGTCACAATCACAAGTCCTTTCTCGGTGAGGGCAAAATGCTGTTAGAAGGCATAACAAAAGCTAGTATTTATTATAGAAGCAACTCTTGCTTTCACGTGTTCTGTTTCAATTGGCAGACACCCATTCTGTTGAGCAAAGACCTCAGGGTACTCCTCTCTTCATCCTGTCTTTTCTCACCTGCCAGTTTTTAAGGCTGGGTTTTTCCAGGAGGATATGCTGAGTAATGGTCACAACCAGCTGAGGTAAAATCCTGAGGCAAACAGAACTACCTGAGGAAGCATTCCTGATGCAGGAAATACTTAGGAAGAGTTTCTGGCTTCCTGAATAACTAAGATCTGGTCCAAGGTGCTTTGAAGCTTGAGGATATTTCAGGCTAGGCTGTAAGGTGCCCAGCTAGGCCCCACTCTGCTCTCAGTGAAACAGTGAGCTTGATTCATCCTGTGTTCAGCTACCACAGATGACAGCTGGGTTTGAAAGCACGGCTCTACTGCACAGCTTCTAAAGAAGCACATCTTTAAAAGAGCAGGGATTAGGGGTACAACAATGGATTTTGGCTGTCACGTGCCTGGCAGGCCACAGGCCAAACAGCTCTGAAGACAATCTATCAGAAGGCAATGATGCAAGTGAGGAAAATCCAAATGCTTTCACAAAATACCCAGTTCTTAGAAGTGTGCCTGTAGAAAAAAATTATTTCACAGGCATGGCTAGTACTAGCACAAATCTAACAGGACCCAGCAGAAGCAGCTGAAAAACAATTTCCCTAAGCACTTTCATAATCATTGATATTTCATAGAAAATTTCTAAGCTACAATATTTTAGAGCTAGTTAAACACATAGCATTTGTAGCTTCTATGAAAGTTATAGGCTTATTTTTTTAAAACTTGAAAAACACTGGTTATTTCAGTGTTTATTACAGCTATTTAAATATCCTGACAGGTTTAGGGGAATTTAATTGAAACCTCATGACTCATCTTAAATAAACTAATGTTTCTTATCAGCCAGGTTTAATTTAAATTTTTCTTTTGTGGTATGACCAGTCATTCATTCCTGCAGTTGAGAGAGACGGGTAAAGTTACAATTTTTTTCCCTTCATTTTCCTGGCCAGTTTGTCTCAGCTGTGTGTACCAGCTAAGTTTTCTGTACAAGTTTTCTATACAGGGTATGTCTGTCCAGGCCTGCCCCTCTGGAACTTGTCAGAGTATTTAGTGCTGCATAAAAAGGAAGCAGGAGGGCCGGGTGCATGAGGTAGGGAAGGAGAATCTACAACTTTCACTGTGGTGTGAATCAGGCCACAGGAGGCCAGGATATAATATATATTTTTCAGAGGGGAAGTTTAGAAATAATGTAAACAGTACAGCTGCACATATCAGAGGGTTTCAGTGAAACAGGCAGCTAAAGATATGCCTGTTGAAACAGTTTGGAGGAGGGAAGGCAAAGGTTTTTTTGACAGATGACAAAAGCACTATATGAATTGATTATTCAGTATTTGGCAAGCAACCATCTCTTTAATAAAGTATCAGAATGTAAACACTTCTTGTTTTCTTCCTTTGCAGAAAGTTCAAAAGTTTAATCTCATTTTGGAATTTTCTCTGAGCTCATTGAACAGATACACAGTATAATAACTTAGCTGTGCCTTCTGTGTTGAAGTATCAACATAATTTATTGAACAGTGCAATCTCAAAAGCTGACCATGTCTCACCCAATTCTGGCAAATTTCCTGCCTCTTCCATGTTTTATATGGAAGAATATTCTGATGTAGCAAGTCAATTCAAACGTGTAAAACTAAGCATATGCCAAACATTAAGTATTTATCTAGGTCCAATTCAATCAGCGCTGTACCTGGGTTTCAGAGTATAATCAAAATCTCTGATTTAACTAGGAAAAAAAAGTCTTTTCTTTTACAGGACTTCTTATTCTTTAGTATAAGATCTGCTCGAAAATGAATATGGATTTATACACCGCGAGGTAAGAGGGCCTGCATCCCAATCTCAGTGAGACAAGGATGTTTGGGATAAAGGCATGCTGAGAGAATTTACGTGCACCACCCGCGGTCTGAGCTGCTTTTCTCAGCTTTGGCTGTGGCAAAGCTGCACTCTAGTGGAACTGAGGCAGAAACACGCTCTGGGCTGGCTCCTTCACACCTCAGCCCCTCTGCTTCGCTACAGCTCTGCTGAGGGGTTTCGTGTGTCTAGGGGTCACTTGGGAAATATTCCAGCCTGAGATCATCACGAATGGCACAGCTGATGTGTGATTCAGAGAGAAGTTTGTGTTCCATGCTCACCTCAGTGCCTTACAGGACAAAGGCATTCACCAGCTACGCTGTGCAGCCCCTGCATCTCCATGGGGTGCAACATCATTAAACCACCAGAACATCTGGGGTTGTCAAGATAATGGACAGGTTATTTTCCCAAAACATCTCATCTCTGCAGACCCCACTGTTTTTAGTGACCACCAGCGGCATATTATTTAAAATGTTCAGAGATTTTACGTGCTTTAATAGGACATGAGTTCTTTATAATGTGTCCCAAGAGCACCTGACCTTCAGGCTGCTTAAATCAACGTTGATACACAAAAGTCAAGCAGCAGAGCCGAAGCTGGAGTTATTGCCAGTAAGTGAGTTAAAGTGAGGCTAAGATCAGTCCCTGTTGTTGGAACAATACAAGATGTGCCTTGGAAAATGTCCAAACCTCACCTGACAGGAAAATAGATTAAAACTAAAGGGCTTTCAGTTGCTACATAGCAGTCAATAGCAGTGAGAAAGAACCCTTTGTGTCATGTTAACTTCACTTGTGTGAACTCTATGTTCTGAACTAAAGCCAAAGGTAAAAAAAAAAAAAAGCTTAAGAAAAACCAATTCAACCATACAAATAACACAGGAATTAGTGCTGAGTTATTAAAAAATACAAGAGGGAACAACACATTTGGTGGCTGAATATTATATACATTGAGATCAATTTGGCTTTACAAGTAGAGATACCACTGTAAGTTTTGCTGCCATCTTCTGTTGCAGTCTGGGCATATCCAGTAGGTCTGGACTCTGGGTTGCTGTGCCCCAGGGAAGAGGTGAGGATGCCAAAGACTCTGCTGTTCACAGATTAAAGAGGAGTTTGTGAACACTTCTACTCAGTGGAAATTAACTTTGTTTCTTCTTCCAAAAAAAAATGCAAAATTCCAGTAGAATTTGCCAAATATTCTTGGCATGAGAAGTAGAATTGGGAAAACATTTGTTTTTGGTGTTTTAAAAATGAAGTACTTAAAGATTTTCTGAGGTAAATTTTGGGCTACCCATGATCTTATTTTCATTTTTGAAGACTGAAAAAAATAGTCAGGACAAAATATGTGAATCAGAAATGGATTGTTCGACCACTTGCTCTACAGAAGTACTCATTCTGAAGGTTCTGGGGTTTGTGGTCTGTGCTGTCTTTGTTGCTCGTAGGCCCTCAACTCTTAGATGAAAGGTGCATCAGGCAGGTCACGATTACATCTCAGATATGCCCTTGCTGTGTGCATGGCAGAGGGCTTTTGAAGCTTTCCTGCTATCTGTGTGTGCAGCACTGTGAATCTGGTTTGATGATCTAGAATTCACACTAGTACTGCCAATAACAAAGAAACATCCTCTGTCTGAGTATCGAGTCCACATTTTGTGCTGAACATTTCAGCCTGCACACCAAATTGCAGATTTTGTGATAGAGGCAGCACTGCAAGATGCTACTTTCAAAAATACAAAGATAGTTTAAAAGCTGTTCACAGCTGATTTAGGGGGAAAAAAGAGACACACAAGGGACTTTATTTCCGTGATAGCTGTGCCTTCATCTCGACTGTCAGCAATGTGATTCTGTCACAGGCTTTCTTTGCAAAACATCAAAATACCTCCCTTTGCAGGGGTAATGTTAGCTATCTCTTTTTGAAATGGCATCAAGGGATTGTGGTTTTTTAACTTCAGTTTCCAAAACGAGAAGCTAAGGTTTGAGCTCTTCTTCTTGTACTGAAGAACCCAAGAGATTTAATATCTTCTGTTTCAGAGAACACTCTCCTTTTGCGCTTAATATACCACAGTCTCCATCATTACAATATTTCAAAAATGAATTAAAAAAAAACCAAAACAAACATACAAAAGAGAAAACCACAAAACACACAACAAATTTCTTTTTTTTTCCCAGTCATCATAAAGCTGTAGCCCATACATCATCAGTCAGGTGCATGAATAAAACATTATGAAGCAATTCTTCTTCTGCCTTGTTCTGTTTCAGTCCTTTTTCAAGTTGTTGGCTTCAGGCAATAATTTGTTAATGCAGGTGTGCCATGTTTTCTTGTGACTGCAGAAGCTGGAAAAGCGACTTTGAATAAAGGAGGGTGGAAATTCTAAGGCTGTAACAGAACTGGGCCTAAAAATAGGGCTGTGGACTGACAGGGACCTTCATCTTACAGCCGTGCCCATAGAAAGAGATTTTTGCCTTCAGAGAATGGAGAAGAGTTATTTCAGTAACTGATTGAAACACACTCATGTATTCAGTAAATGCAGTCAAGGTTAAGGGCTAAGGATGTGTTTCATGTCTGTCTTATGCTCTTCTAAACATGGGCAATTCCCCTACCTTCTCACACTCCCTTCCCATGATTAAGGAGTGAGGCAGAGCAAGGATTGGACCTGGCACTACGAAAGCAACACCCTATTCAAATCAATTTGTCTTAACAAGGCCATAAAATCCCAGTTAAAATGGAAAGCTGTCCATCTTCCCTGAGGTTTCTGGAAGACTGAAACCTCAAGAAGGATATCGATGGTTCTCCAAGTGCTGACACTCTCCTAAATCTCCCCATTGCTGATTTGCTCCAAAATCTGGCATCAGCACACTTTGAATCAAGCTCTAAAATTCTACTTTAATGCTTTTGTTGTGAGCTTTGAGCGGGATATGTTGCCTCTTGCAGGAAGGAAAACTGTTGAAATAAAATAGAAGGAGAAATAGAGGGAGAATATAAAAAAGATATTCAGATTTAAATAAAGCCTATTTTGCAGATGCTAGGGTTAAGGTGCTCAACAATCAATACAGCTGATGTTTTACTCTAATTGTCATCCTTGTTGCTCTTTTCTATCAAGCCCACATGCTATGAGAAGCAGTGAAGAGACAATTTCATATCTGCTAATTATTATCATGATGTTATTAATTTAGACTAAGGATAATAATAAGATAGGGTGTGTGTAGAAAGAATTCATTATGAAATTAATTGCACTGATTAGGGTCAACACATAAGATAAGGTTTATAAAGCATTTTAGAAACAATTAGTTTTGATGGCTATTTGGCATCCTAAGACATGTAAATCTAGAGTATGCATTTTACATTTCTCCCCCCTCCCCATTCATATGCTAAGTCCTCTGATAAACGCAGCTTGTTCAAAAGAAAATTGAAATCAGTGGATTGAAGCAAAGCTGGATAATGAGGTATTATTGATATATTCTGTAAATGCTTCAATTATTTCTGCCTTTGGGTTTGAAATTATTTCAAAGAAACAAAGAAATATATTAAAAATGGCTTTTTACAAAGTCAATTTTAACATCTCCATTGCATTTGTGGTTGTTGTCTTTCCCCCTTAATAGACATAGAAAGGGCTTGATTATAGTTGTCTTTCTGAATATGCTGTTGCTTTTTGCAATTCCTTTCTCTTGACTCAAGGGCTCTCTCACAGAATGGTGGCCCTCAGTTATGTGAAGCACCTGTTCCCAATTCATCTCTGTAAATTAAACTTAACATGGCTTTGTCTCCTTGCATCCTAAATGCCCTTTCTCCTTTTCTTTCTTCCCCCTGAATTCTTAAAGAAAACAACTGACAGAAGGAGCTAGCAGAAACATCCTTTAAATCAAAGAGTGATTGCACATTCAGGATGTTCTTTACCATAAAGGTCTGCAGCAGTCTAAATTCCTCCCTAATGCAGTTGATTTTTGGCACTTGATTTCAACGTGACCGTACTTGGTCAGTCCTGACAGCTTTCAAAGATCTTATCCTAAATACAGGCTGTTCACACCAAAGAGACAGTTCAGCTACACTTAGCTGCTTCTGACCCAACAGAGGCCTGATCCCTGTCTGCCACAACACGTGGGCTCTCAGGAGGTTCCTCAGTGTAGCTGCCCTGAAAGTAGACACATCCATTTAGATGTCTAAATCTCCCTTTCTCCCTGTCCAGTCACTCAGACTGACAATGGAAGCAACCAGCTCCTCTACACAACAAATGAGAAGTCCTCGGGCATTTTTTTTCTAAGAAGCAACAATCATTATCTCTATCTTTGCAGATGGGGAAACTGAGGCCCTGAGGTGCATGACTAATGTACCCAGAAGACCAAAGTGCTGCTGGCATGCAGCCCGTTTCTCCAGAGCCCTGGCACAGAAAGGACATTAGGGAGCTGTGGGTACACGAGCACAGCAAATACAGCTTCCTGGATTCAAATCCCTGAGAAACACAGGAGGGTGCAATTAGGAACGGAACCAGAGCTTACTGAAGTCACTGGAAATCTTTCCAATTATTTCAACAGGTATCTGGCACCGGCCCCTGATGAATCCTCTGGGGCTGCCTGTTGCCTGCTCTGCGTGGCTCATTAACAACAGAACTCACCGTGAGCATGTAACTCCTCAGCTGGCAGGTTTGCAGGTACCCCTGCTTATCTTTCCACTGCAAGCAGCAGCTAACAGAGACAGGATGGGGAAAAGAATGTAAGAGGGGAGAGATCAGCCACAGCAAGTCACAAGAGGAAGCAGCTTACAGCAGAGGCAGGACCTCTTGTTCACTTTTGCCTGTCCCCCAGGAGCTTGGCAGAAAGCTGACAGCTTTGCGGCAGTCAGTAGAGCAAACACCATTTCTCAGCTTATTTTCTATTGCAAAAGTAGCTTGATACTGTGCCTGATCGATGCTCCTGGAGAGTCAATACCCAGATCACATGCAGCAAATCCCAGGAGCAGCGCCAAAACTGCCGTGAGTGACTATGGCTCAGCACACTGCCAAATTCTCCTTCCCCTCCCACACCAGAAACCCACCAAGCCAACAGAGCTGATGTGAGTGACATCAGCACACCAGAAGCTAGAAGTTGGCTCATTTCAGTCTAAAAGGCATCATCATTGGACATGTAGCTCCGGGGGAAAGGTCTAGAAAAAGCAGCACATTCTTTAAAGGAGGAAATAACACAGACAGGAATTTTGGAGAGCTGCAGTTATGCAGTACAATACCCTAGGTGATATGCCACTCAAACAATGCCCTGCATCAGGGCAAGCTAGATTATTTCATTAGCCCAGTAGAAGAACAAAAAAGAAAGAAAAAAAAACCAGATTATACAACAGCAGGCAGCCCTGCTGCTCAATATCAAGTAATAAAAATCAATTGTATGATCAATAGGCTTTTCTGTCCACAGGGCTTTGAAGATTCTGCTGTCATGCAGAATTAGCACTTGATGAACTTAAAATGTTTGATGACTGTGAAATTGCATTCCTATAGAGACAACGCACATCTGGAATAACAGCGTTCAATTCAGGGATCTATGGAGTCTCACACCATTAAACACAGAACTTTAAATAGAGTTTTCACTGTGAAAATGGGGTGGCCCCTTTGACATGCTAACATCAGCTCTGGTCCACTTGCTCCTCAAATCACTGGTGCAGCAGACAATCTTCAAAAAGCTCAGGATACACTTTTAAGCAGCTACAACCTTTGCTTGTTTAGGAATGAATGTACTCTCCTGGCAGAAGATAAAGAGAGGCAGACCACCCTTACTTCAATTTCACCTTCACATTCAGAATGAAGGCAGAATGGGGTGTATCCCTCTATATACCAGTAAATATAGGGAGAAAGACTCATTAACAAAATAACCCATTCTAGCTTCAGTACAAAATAAGCTGCTTTGTGATATAGATTAGAAAATACAATGTTTTGTTGGAATTAAAAATGAGAAAATGTATTGCAAACACGGTTGACTCTAACTCACAGTTTTGCAAGGCTCAGAAGGCAATGGAAATGCACAGGAGAGTGTATGTTTCCTTCTCCAGAACCAGTATTTTTCACCATAAGCATTTCTGCCTTGCACACTAAACGAAAACAGCCCTCTCTTGCCTGAGCTGGGAACACACACTTGAAAAGGAAAGCTGAACTGGGGCAAGGGCAAGACAAAGGGCAAGGAGAGGCTGATGTGTTCACTCCCAAGAGCAGCGGAACCTTGGCCACAGCTTCAGTTTAGAACTGATTCCTTCATAGTGTCAGGATAGCCTGCACTAATGTTTCTAGCTGTGCTATTCGTTACTCATCCTGGCAATAAAAATCCTGAAGGAAAAGGCCCATTTTATCACACAGCTATTTCCAAAGGGTGGACACCCAAGACAGAGCAGGTGGTGTCATCAACCCTGCTTTAAGGGTTAATGCCAGTGGAGTGTGAATGTGACTTTCAGAAGACATTGCTGGTGAGAAGCTGGCCCTCTCACAATGAGGGCCCACAACATGGGAGCACTGTGTGGCAGCTCAGACTGGCCTAAGCTGCCTTTCACTCTACACTAAAGCCTAAAAAAAAGCTTAAAATGGAGGCCTGCAAATGGATCTTGTCCTTCTAGGGGTGTTCAGGGTCAGTGTTCAGAACCAGGACACTGGCTTCTACTATCATGCTGGGCAGATATTAAAAGAAGCTGAGGGAGAGACCCTATCAGAATTCTCTCTTTTAGTGCTGCCCCCTCAATCATTGGAAAAAATTCTCTTGTGTCTCTCTACATGTCCCACCATTGCCCCAGAGTCCAAGAAAACAAATGTAAGCCTAAATATTCATAAATACTTTCATGGCTTCAGTCTGACTACATGTGTTTCTGCACAGAAATTCAACGTGGATTGCTTTCAATCTCATGATTGACCTCTTCAGTTTTTAAGTCTGCTATGGAAGGCTTGTCATGAATCAGAATTGTGGAATATTTCGAGTTGCAGGGGACCCACAAGGATCATTGAGTCGAATTCCTGGCCTTGCACAGGAACCCCAAGGATCACACCACATTCCTGAGAACACTTTTGGAGCTCTGTCAGGCTTGGTGCTGTGGCTCTTCCCTGGGGAGCCTGAATTTATTGTGAAGAAAGAAAAGTAAAACTATCAGCAGTCTTCTAGCATTCGTTATGTGAAAAGGTTAATGCATAGTAAGGTTTGAGGGCTGGATATCAATCTATAGGGCTGATCTCAGACTTCAAGCTGAACTTTTTAGAGGTTTGTCCATGCTAACACTGCTAGAATTATCCAAGTCATTCCCATTTTTGATCTGTGAGGTCTGAAAGCCAATAGTTCTCTGCACATCAAAATACAATGAAGATCACACATTGCCGAAGCAGAGCAGCATCTCATATTTAGAGACACTTGCAAAAAATGTGTGAATATGGATCAAAAACCATAACAACAAAAAATTCCCTTCATATATCACATGAGAAGTACCAGTGTGTATTTTCTGTCTGCTTTTGTAAGGTGCCTATAGAACATTTTCAAGCTAGGGGTTAAACATTCAACCTCTACTTTGAGCTTTCCTGCCCCTGAAGTGTTTCCATAGATACTTAAAACATAAGACAACCTGACCTTTGACGGATGCTCTATTGAGTTTTCAGGTATTATCTGATTGTAACACTTTACCCCTAACCTATTCTTGGCTTCTGCTTTGTATTATCATGAATCTCTAGTTTGTACCCGTAGGGGCAAGGTCTTAGGGTTTTTCCTTCAAACTTTAGTAGCACAGCACTGGGTCCATCTTTTGCTTCACCAATTCTTTGATCAAAACGGAACTGCAGCAAAACCATGAAGACTAGAAAAGTTTTGTTAATTCAAGTCCCTACTTGAATTCAAGTCCCTACTGCTCTTAAACTCCTCCCCATTCCCCTCTTTATTTCTTTTTCCAGAAAGTGTAGGTGTAATTAGCAGATATTTGCCACTTCAGCCATGACAAGCAGCATGACAACCTGAAGCTGTGGCACATCTTTTCCTGGCTGTTTCACCACCTGTTACATGGGTAGCAAAGGCTGTGCCAAATTCCTATTCCTGTTTTGTCCTAAGGTCATATCCCAGCAGGCAGCCTGGAACATTAGTTACTGATCTAATGCACCTGCCTTGTCATAGTCACCTAAACTGACTGGATCATCGTTTATATTTAGGGAAATATCCCACGTTATGAGAGCTGGAGGAGCTGGGCCATTGACCTCGATGAAGACATGATAATTTACACCAGCCAGAGTAGCAGCTTTGTGGAAATTTGCTCATTTAAATCAGTGGAGGATTTCCCCCATTGTCCCTGGAAATGTTCCACAAAAATACAATGTTCCCTCTAGTCTCTGTTGTCATTGTCTTAAGCAATTACTGCTCTGTATTCCCCAGAAAAGTGTGCAGCAGTATATATTTTAGTCTCAAGGTGACTTACTGCCTGGTTTTCTGTAACAAGAGATGGGTGCTTTACTTCAATAGCTTTTATTAGTGGTGAAAAAAGAAAAGGCAGTGATCAGATTTGGTAATTGAATAGAGAAGGTAATTTGCACTCCAGTCTTCTTGGAAATGAGGCTTTTTATTAGAAAAAGGAAAAGGGCTGAAAGGAATAACTGTCTTTCATGCATTGTGGCACATAAGAAAAAGGCTGGAGAATAGTGGGGGCTGTCCCTTTCTTCCAACATGTAGTTTTTTCCTGGAGACAAAACCAGAGCTAAATCTTAGCCAGATCTCTGTGGCACTGACCAGTCAGGTGGCTCTCAGGGGTCCTGAACGTGGGCAGCCCTTGTAAGCACAGGCCTTGTCTTGCACTGACCACACAAGAAACAGCATGGAGAAAAGGAGGGATTGGTTTCTGGAAGAGTGTGTGAAGGCAGTGTGAAAACCTGTATCATATTCCAGGCTGGACCTAAGGAGACTTTCCCTTCTGCCACCAGGCCACGGGGGCCAGCACTGCGGAAATGACAGAAATAGACAGTAAATAGATCCTTCACTGCTGACATATTCGAGGTAGGGGCACTGCTCCTGCAAAATCAAGCATCTGAAAAAAGAGCACTGTGTACTTCGAAGAAGTAGAAAGCTTCAATTTTAAATAAAAGGCTTGGAATTAAAAATGGTGTCAACAATTTCATGAATGAGACTGAACTCAGTGGCTCAGAGAGTTATGATTCCACTTAAGTAATCTGGAACATGGTTGAAAGCCCAGAGACTTTTGTTTTACATAATACAGAGTAACATTTTAGACAACCTTTGGTAAAGTTTTCAGGTAAAGCAAAAAAAGCCTGCTTACCAGTTGAATTTACATTTCCATTTAATTATAAAACAGCAATTTCTTTTCATTTGCTCATTAAAATCCAGCATGAAACACAAACAGAAGGTAAAAATGCCAGCTTTACTTTGGATTTCTTCAAGAAAAAGAAATTAATAGTCAAACTGCAGAAGAAGTTGAAGATAAAGACTCCACTGTCAGAAAAAAAATAACAACCTGCTCATTTCCTGATTAAGGAACAAAAGTAAGAACAGTGATATTTTTCATAGACTTAAATAAAAACCTAAACCAAGTGAAATACTGTTTCCTGACTGCATTTTATACAATGGAATGGATTTTCTCACTGTTTTCATCTCAGACTTTTCTCTGTCTGCAGGCTATTCCCCATGCCTGCAAAAACCAGATAATGATGCTGATACATAAGTAAAGAGGAACTCACTGGAGCAGAGAGGTGTGAATGACTGAGCCAGCCGTGACAGGAGCTCAAAAGAGGATTATTCGTTGCTCAGAGGGGCACTAGATGGCTGTGTAAGATGGGGATGGCAAGATCAGCTGTGATTAGAATCTGCTCTGAGACAGGAGCAATCAGCTGTATGACTACAGCAGAAGAAAAAAAAAAAAAAACATAAACAAAAACTTTCCATTTAGAAATATTGAGTAACATCCTCTACCAAGACAATCAGCTTCTCAAGATGAACAGAGCCCAGGACTGGGCCACCTGCACTTTGTGTTTTCAGAGCACGGGAAATACAGCAACAACCACCACCATCAGCAGGTGCAGCTGAAGAAGAACATTTTCAGCACCATATATGAAGTTTTACGCTTCAAAATTACTTGGGGGATCTTCAAGATGGGACACAAATATGAACTGTAGATTTTAATTAACTGGTGTGGTTTCTGTTGCCACCTCTACTTTATTTGGTTGCTGAGTATATGGCATGAATAAATGAAGAGAGATAACCAAGGGGGATAAAACCTACATTGCAAACACAGTTCAGCCAAGCTTTACTTTTCTACTGGCTAATGTAGAAGCTTCTTAAACTTAATATGACCTAGAAACTGCACATTCCCCAGCAGCCCTAATTAGTTGAAGAAACTAAGCGTTTTACCACATAACCTTCAAATAATCTCTTTGAATTCACTGGTTTCCCAAGTGTTTCTTCCTTGTCCCATTTCATACAGTTAATGAAACATCTCAATCAAGGAGCAGGTTTTTATATGTGAGCAGTTTCTGTCTGCATTCTAAAGGGCTGAGATTGGAAATAAATTACCACTCTTGGCTTTGTTCCTTAGGGTAAAAATGAGTGTCAGCACCATATCGTCTTTCTGACCCAGAAATGATTTCTCAGGTACCTCACCTCTGTTTTCACTCTCAGAAGAATATTTTCATATCTCAGGAGGAAAAGAGTATGGGCATGGGAATCCAAAATGCTTTGTTTCTCATGTACAGCTGCTAATTGGAATGTCCAGCCCCTCTCCAGCTTTACATTTGAGGTGGGGTATTTTTCTCTGTGCCCTGAGAAAGTTCTTGTGAACAGAACACAGTTCATACTTGTCAAGGCACTGACGTTGCCGCACCTGGCACATATGCATGTAAATAAAATTTAATCCAGGGCAGAGGGGGACAGGGGCATCCTGTTCATGGAAGGCCTGTCTTCCTTTCTTTTTTAATCCAGCAGATGTCCAGAAATTGCTTTTCAGTGACCTTTGGTCCAGTCTTCCAGGTACAGATCTCTAACATAAGATACCTAACCTTAACTGACCACAGTAGTGTCATCCCATTCCAAAGTCTGGGAAATTCACCCACACAGAGAAAGTCTGGAATTTGTGCAGCATTTCTAGAGCTTCTTCTGCCTTTCTCCTTGTTTTCCTCCACTCACTTATTTCCACTATGACTAAGTAGGACAAATACAGTTGAAATTCCTATTGAAATTATTGCTTTTGGCAAATCCTTTACTAAGGGAAAAATCTGTTGAAGTTCGATCTGTATCAAGTCACATAATTCAGATGGTTAAAGTGTTCATGTAATATAGGTACTTGATGACCTTCAAAATTTGGGGTCTGGTTGGCTCAGTGAGCAATCCCAGAATCCTCAGCATGGTCACTATTTGCCTCTCTTTCTCACTTTGAACTGCACTTAGCTAAAAATTTAGTGAAGAGATTTATAAGTTCATCAGTTTTGAGGAAAGAAGATGAAGTCAACTAATCTGTAAAATAATTGTTAACACTCTTTTACTTTTTTTTTTCTAAAAATGCTCAGCTGAAAGATCATTTAAAATATGAAAAATTATTGCTGGGTTTCCACTAAAAATCCCAATTCTGTTCCCGCTAAAGTTGTGGGGGTTTTAGAATAACTGAGGAACATTGTGTGTGTGAAAGTGTTCCAGTGAAAAGATTTGGCCAGTGCCAACAGACTCCTAGAAAACGTCTTCCTTTGTCCTGCTGTTACAAATGTGGGGATAAGTACCTAATGGGGTAAAGAAATTACTTATTGACCAAGGCTTTTATCTATTTGCTTTCTGAAATAAACACACATTGCGGTTTCAAAGGCTATAAAAACTACAATGCAAATGCAAGCTCATGATCTGCAGCATTATAACCCATTAATGACTAGGCACAAGGACGAGAACAAAGACCAGAAGGGAAGAGATGAAAGAAAGCAGGGCATGCAAATCTAACCTCAAGAACCAGCTGGAAATTATCCATCAGAGGGTTCCCTAATGGAAAACAACTTCAGCAAAACTGAAAATTGCATTTTTTGCAGTAATTATTTCAACTCCACAGTGGAAGAAATTGCAACGAAGTGATTTCAACAGTTTTCAACATTTTCAAATCCTACCTCAGGTCAGACAAATGCTCAAAGGCTGAAATATCCCTTAGGAGGGAAAAAAAAAGCTGTCCAGTCTTGCTGGTTCACTTAGACCTTCCTGAGTAAGACATTCTTTTGACAAATTCTCACCAGGTGGAAGCAAACCCAGTGGTTCAGAACACAATGAGTTGTCATGTGGCTCACAGCTTTGACAGCCCCTGTTTTCCTGGATGTTCTTGGAAGAATACTATTCAAAGAAAGCGTTTGCTTCTGGTTCCAGACGCGTTTCCTTCTCAGAGTATCTGGGGACACACAGAAACCAGCACCATCAATGTTCTGCACCACGTTCTGGCTTCTCACAATGGGGTAACAGAGAAGGTTAGTGTCGGTTCAGTATCACATAAACCTGTGATATACCTGTTCTGCTGCAGCTGTTACTCCTTTCCTAAGAACTGCTCGTTTTCTTCATGTGTAAAACTTTACAGCTGCTGGAAAACGTGCTCGTGTTTCCAGCACTGTTTTTGCCTAGAAGCGATTCGCTAACTTGGAACCTTGTGGAAAAAAAATGCAGTTGATTCTTGTTTTCAGGTTCTGGAAAATAAACCGGGCTTGTCGTCCTCAGCCGAGTGTCCAGCGCCCAGCCGGGACAGACCAGCTCGAAGCTGATATTCCTCCCGGCTGGAAGAGCGGGGCCGGAGCTGGCGGGCTGCTGGCACCATCTAGTGATGCCTGCGGGCTTGCACTGCTCCCTCCTGCCTGAAGCACGAGGGAATGCTGGCTCAGGGGGCCAGAGATCTCTGGAAAGGAAAACAACTCTTAAACCACAAACGCTGTAGCAAGGACTACAGTTCTATCCTTGGCATCACCATTTTTAACTGGCTTTTCCTCTGGCACACCATGGAACACTAAGTACGTTTGCATCACATTCGTATGGATATCTGAACTACAGAGGGTTTACAGGGCACCAAAGTCGTGCTTACTGGAGAAAGCAAGATGCAATGGGAAGGGTCAACCACATTTCCACATGCATTTTTCTGTAAATCCAACGTTTTCAGTAAAAAAAAAAAATCTAGACAAACCCCCAGGTTTTCTCTCCTCCCTGCTGAAGTTGACAACTCTCTCAGGGCTCTGCTTGTATGGCAACAAGGAGAATTTCCACTGGTCCTCTTTTGGGACCTTTTGAAAGGCCTTCACCTCAAGTCACTGGGGACACTGGCCTTTCTCTTGGTCTCCTCATCAGCTGTGAGATTGGACTTTGGTTCCTGTTGCAGGAACCAAGGTGGGAGGTGCTGCCACCTGTCACCCACCATGAAGGTGGGCTGCAGCAGAGAGGAGGCCTGTGTTCATTACCCACCTTAGTAACAAGTCCATGCTCCATTGTGAGTTTGACCACAGGTTCCTCCTCTCATCCCAGTCAGGTCCCTTAGTGGCCCCTTGCCTTTCCTGCCTGCTCTTCTGCTTCTGTACTGGCACAAACCAGAAGGGAAATAGTGCAGTGCTCAGCTCCCCGAGGACTGACATCACCTGTACAGCTGGACACATCTTTTCTTTCTTGCTTCCCGTCTTCAGGAGGAGATGGTTCTGGTCAACCAAAGGCTTTTCTGACTCTGTCCCCTTTTTTTGGTCTGTTGTTGCATTTTTTTTCCCTTAGAGGAAAATTAATCAAGGTATTCAAGGCCATTTTAGGCTCTATAGAATCAAAATGATGCAAAAAAAAAAAAATCTAGGGGAGTTGGAAGCCAGTTTTAGTTTAAAAATCTTCCTTTGTAAGACATTCCAGAACTGCCACTGAATGACAGGCTCAGAGTAAAAAACAAGGGTTGAGGCTGACCAGAAAATTTTTCCCCATTGTTTTCATCCACTGGCAGATATAGGAGGTCAAAACCAGATTACTTTGAAAGGAAAACATTTCCTTTCCTCTTGTCCTTCTTCTTAACCAGTGATCTGAGTTTTGGTGATATCTTTAGTGCCACATCGCTGCAATAATAGCAGTGAGAGACACACTAAAGACCACAGAAAAGGCAGAGTATCACAGAGAGATCATCAGGTTGGAGAGACCCAAGGACAAAGCAGGGGACTTTGCCTGAACAGAGCTGGCTGGAGAGAGGGATGTTAATTTCCCAATGAGGTCAGGCCGTGCCCTCAGCTCCCAGGCAGGACTTGAGTCACCCATGGAGTGCAGAGCAAGGTGACCCCTAGAAAGAGGTTTGCTTAGCTCCAGCTGGCCCAGGAGCATTTCACTCGATTCCAACCCATTTCCAGGGAAGGAAACACACCCTGCAATTCATACTGAGGCAAGAGGCCGTGCCTGGGGCTAAGGGTTATGTCAGGGGACCAACAGGAGACCCCCAGTTCCTGGAGTGGTGCTTGGAGGACCAGCCCAGGAATTCATACACTTTGTAGGGACCAGCACTATTTACAAAAGACAGGGTTTGGTGGATGTTTTTTTAATTAGAAGTGGGAAACAGGAGTCACAAGTCTCAGGATCTGTGCTGTAAGTTACTAAGCTCTCAGTTTATTGCCTGTCTCCATAGACCCTTCTTTAAAAGTAGGGGCAGTTCTTGTCTGAATTGTCAGAGCATTTCCAGGGTTTGCTGGCTAATGCTTGAAAACAGGCATAGAAAACTTTGCATGAAAATTCTGTGGCACAGAATTCAGGAGACTAGAATTAAAACAGAGCAAGAGAAAGAGGAGATTTGTGCAAAAAAACACCCCCAAAAACATGTCTCTAGTTCTGCCATGGGGAGGAGGGAAGCTATGCACCTAAAAATGAATTTAAAGGCTATTGGTGACTTGGTGGGGATTGTAATTCCTTCCTTTGAGTTTGAGGGCAGAGAAGATGCGAAGGGATGAGAGCAGAAATAATGTGCTCTCCATTTTTGCTGCCTCTGTGCTAAAACTGAGGTTGACATTGTGTTCCCAGAGATTAAGTACCTACTCACAGTCCAATCTTTTACTAAAATTATCCAAAGAGGTCTCACCTGAAGAGTTAAGTTGCTGAGTGCCATCTGTATATGAGCTGATAGATGCACTCTGCAACCACTCAGAGCACTGTCAACATCCCTGTCCCCGGAATCCCCACTGAGGGACCAGTCACTATCTTTCCACTCAACTTTTTGCAATAACTCTCCTTTGGCTGGTTTTGATGGAAACAAACCCATCAATGAACCTCCTCTGTCCCTCACATGCAGCACAGCCTCTGCTGCAGATGGCAGCAGCTTGAGCACTCTGGCCTCTGCAGGGCTAAAGGAGACCAGGAAGGCTCCTTTGGCCAGCCCACGGGCAAGGGACTGGTCCAGCTTCCTGGCTTGAGCCAGGGTGTGTTGCTGTAGGTCTGGTGCTTCCAGCCAAGGGGGAGATGCAGAGAACTCAATTCACCAAGGTTAAAAATACAACCTGGGCAAGGGAAGGATCTATCCTTTTAGATTTACCTTTTCCTACATACAGCTTATGTTATACATATATACACTTATACTACGTACAAGAACAGTGGTAAAGCCACTTTGGTCAGCATGGCTAAGCTTTAAAAACAAACAAAAGACAACCACCAAACCAAAATCAGGAACCTAGCATTTCAGCTCCTTCAGAGCATTAGCAAAGCCTGAATAAGGCAGCTGAATGAAGAGCTTGCTCTGTCCCCACCCATGCCATCAGGAAGCTAAGCCATTCCCCACGCAAGCCAACTCACCTTTTGGGCAGCTCAGTTTGTGGGCAGGATCTCCCACTGGCCTGCAAGGCACTGCAGAGCCATGCACTTGTGCTTGGCTACCTGGTTCTGTTAAAAAACAACTTAGCACAAAGCAGATTCTTAGCATGTTTTCAGCCTACTAGGTTTTATCCTGGTTTTCTACCAGGTTTTCTACCCCAGCAGGTTTTCTGCCAGGGTGCAAGGAACTAGTCAAAGATAAGGATGACCTGACTGCAGGTTTAAGGAAAAATGATTTCTCAGGTTGCCAAGCCACTTGGGTTCTCTAGTTCAACCACCTTGCCCTGAAAATGCCTTCCTGGGGGTGGAGGGCAGCACCAGCTGGTGGTACAAGGGGCAGGGCCTCCTGTATCGATGCAGTTGGAAGTCATTAACTCACACAGCACAGGCAGAGGCGCTCAGGTACCCAGCCCCTGCCATCTCCATGCCACACTCTCAGATCTCCCTTGCAGTCCGGGGCAGGGCCAGGCACTGCTCCTGTTCCCTGCCCATACCAGAAACTGCTCACACGCTGCCTACAAAACTTCAGGAGCAGCAACTCAAGCCTGACAGCCCCTGCCACACCACAGCCCCCAAGGCTATGTCCTGTGGTAGCACTGCACCCTGCTCTTTGCTGCTTGAGTAACAAGTGCACAGCTCAGAAACCCCCATTTCCATTGACAGACCAAGATGACAGAAGGCAGGGGGGCACTGCTTATTAGAAAACACTTAACCAGAGACAACAAAAGCCTCAGGACTGTTCAGTGCTGCATATACAGCTATCCCCTCATCAAACAGTGTCTTTATCCCTTGGCAAGTAGGAGCTGTTCTGTGCAAGTAGGAGGCAAGAATGACCAAGCCCCAGAAGGTAGGTCAGCATCATGGGCTAATCAGCTCAGCTTTTCTAAAATGGCCAGGCTGGCAGAGGTGAAATGTCACCTTTGCGGGCTATCCCGGGCTCCACAGCTCTCGAGACATTTTCAACACCTCTACAGACAGCACTATAGCCATAGGAATGATGGATGACATGAATTTTTATACATCTATTGCTAATTCCCTGAGTGAGACTGCACCAGAGATCCGTCTGGAATGCAGAATGAATAGTCACCTGCATTACCTCTGAAACTCAAATTTAAATTCCACAGCTTCCATCAAGCTGCATTTCTTGTCCTGTGAAAGGCAGGGAATATTGCCTTTCATGCCCATCAGGCCCACCCTTCCAAATCACAAACAGGTTCAGCACTGTGTTTGAACCTCATCCGTGTGCACACACCCACCTTGCACCCTGTCCTTACTGAAGTGGGCAGGGAAATGAAAACAGAATGCTGAAAAGGACAAAGAATGTATTTCTGGAGCCACTGCCCCAGTGTGCAGTCAAGTTTGACATCTCTGTACTGACTCCCCCAGGCCCACCTGCCTGGCCTGAGCTCTTCGGGAGCTCTGTCAATGACACTGGCACTGCTCCTGCCTCAATTACAAATGGCTTCCATAGCCATTAATAAGTGGAAGATAGAAGCTGCAGGTTCCTTAATAAAGTTTATTTAATCATAACTATGCTTAGGAAAATACACTTGTAAAGGTTAATATAATGCAATTTAGTTTATACTACATTTTCAACAAAAGACTTCTTATACATGATTTAGGTAAAAACAGGAAGTATGATCTGGCTCGTTTTACATCTATTACAAACGTAGAAAAGACTGTCATGCACTACAGTAGAGAGCATGAAAAAAAAAATTACCTTTGGTTTAATTCAGAGAATACAAGTATTGCACTGTAAAAGCATCAAACATGGTGCAACTAAACATCATAAACATGTTTCCATGCCAGCTTACAAAAGTTTGTTAGCTAGTGTAATTTCAGAGGGGGGGAAATATATGTACACATAAAACAATTTAATTAGCTATTTGGATTCTGTTAATATCATATGCACGCCACATATCTACACAACTGACATTCAAGAAAACTCTTGAGTTTGATTCAATACCTTTCAGCTACATTAAATGTGTTGAAATCAATGACATTACTGTATCTTAACTGGCCTGTCAGCTGTTAAACATTCTTCTTTAAATGACTAACGTTCCAGCCTAGATCATCAAAATCCAGAAACAACAACTGCAATACCATGGATTTTAAGTGCCTAGCTACCCATTTCTTGACCATTTCTCCAGGCAGTTAGTTTGAGTGTACAGATTCATGCAGAAAAAGCCCAGAACACATGACTCAGCTGAGGGCTGGCAGTGTAGGGGTGTATCAGCGTGCTAATCCTTCCGACCACATATTGGAGGTTGAACACAAATACAGGTACTATTGCCAAAAAACACAAACGTGCTAGCATTGGCAAAACCAGCACAAAATAATTTAACAATATTGAAAGAGACAAAAAAAAAAAAGAAAAGGCATTGTTTAAAGGGAGATACAGCAATGTAAGACCACCATACATGGTGGCCTACGTGACCCGCACTCCCCCTCAAATACTCATATTAGCAGTGCCTAACATTTGAGAAAAACAATGCATTACATCCTTGCCTTTTTCCTGTAACATAATCCCAAACATTGCAGAGAATTTCAACACAGTTCTGCACCAAGATTAGCTATTTCAGGACATTGTCAATGGGTCTTAGAAAAAAAAATCAACTTTTCTTCTTTTTAATATGTTAATAGTTTATTTTCAGTTTCTCATCTTGTGGTAGAAAACTCCACCGAAGAGGAGCCGACCGTTGTCTTCAAAGAGTTCTTGTCAGATCAAGCATTGAAACCTTGACCACTTCATGGAAATGTGCAGCACAGTGTTTCAGAGAACCACCTTTGCTTTTATCTCACAGAGAGAAATTTAAAGTCAGTCAACAGCATCATTTTCATTTAAAAACAAACAGGAAAAAATTATCAGGCCAGTCCATGAGTTTACTTGAACATAGCTAAAGTCCTTGAAGTCTCTCATAAAATAGCAAGGATAGGAAGGGAGTTTTAAACCTCTACACAATACTGGAATTCCCAGCATCTGCTCATATCATTCACAAATGGTGGAAACATTTATATATAAAAAAACCACTACTATGAAGAAAAAAAATACATCTAAAACTATTACAACTAGTACTTTAGGAAAACAATTCAACTAGGTTTGTTTTCTTAATGTTTAACATAAATATAGTTGCAACTTGATCTTGAGTTGACAGTGATTGTCACAGCCAAGGTAAGGATTGAACACTATCTATGCAAACAAAAACTCACTATACATTATACAACTTATTTCTGCCATGAGGGATGTCTTCCCTCTCAAATCTTTGGCCTCCTATTACTAATCTTTCCCAAAAGCAGAAGTAATGTAGCACTGTTGCTCTCTATTCATTCACAGCAGTGGGTTTGTTTGGAGGGGAAGATGCTGTGGGGACACACAGTGAAGAATGGGGTTTATTCCAGAGCTTACACAGAGAGTTACTTGCAATAAAGTGCTCTGACAAATGCTGTCTGAGCTCTTCAACTCGACTCTCCAAATAACACCTGCCTCCAAATTTGCTTCTTTGGAGCTGTCCCCAACTGCTCCCACTGGAAAGGCAGCTAATGACAGTCAGAAGAGTGCACAGATGGGACCTGGAAGGTTTTGCTTCTTCCCTGCTGGTTTGGATTTTGTTTACATTTCACCACTGGTTGGCTACCAGCATTTAGGTATGCCATCTCTCTTGCATTTGTGTGTGCTAGAAATGAAATCTGTTTAGAATTAAAAACTCCTGGTATGACATGTACACCTGAGATGACAATCTGATCACTTAATATGTTTCTCTCTGCATGGAAGCTGGATGGTTTTATTAAATCCAACTTGAATTAATAAGGAGCAGAAATTTCTATAGATTTTTAATGCCAGGTTTGTTGCTTACCAGTTGATTTATTTGTTTGTTGTGTTTTTTTGTGTATGAGATGTTAGATTATATCACTGCCACTATTTTGTTTTTTTAAAGCTCATGCAGTTTGACTGCTGTCCACCACAAAACTGAAAACAGAAGGGGAAAAAAAAAAATCATCCAGACTTGCAAAATCTGCAGGCTGTTTCCATTGAAAGCGATTATTTTCCTGCCTGGTGATCCCAAATTATAAATCAGAATTTATTACTCTGCATGTGTATTCAAAGAATCAGAAGTGGCATTTCCATGACAGAATAAATCTTGTAAAAGAGTGTTTTGGAACTGCATTGGTATCCTTTTGCTCAAGGACTGCTCAATTCTAAAGCCAGTTAAAAATGCATAGCCAAGCAGTTCATAATTTCAGCCAACTTCGTGCACAGCCAATCAAATCCCAGGAAAACAAGAAAAATCTGCAGTAAGGAGCATCACAGAAAGCTGCAACAGAAAACTGTCCCATGGTAAGCAACAAGTCTGAACACTTCCAAATAAAAAAAACTTACACATACAAAACCAAACATGCATATATAAAGTGTACATATACTGCACGAGCACTATTCCTAGAAGATTAAACTGCATAGGTAAAAATCAAAAACAAGTGCAACATTTTAAGCCCTTAAAGCACAATCAAAAAATGAAAAGCAGAAATTAAAAATAACAAACTTGCTCCCCCACAACAAAGCCAATTACATATCAGTGATTAAGATATTAATCAAGACAGAGGCTCTCCAATTAAAAGTTGGAAGTGATGCCTTAGGGTTTAACTTTTATATTTTTCAAATCCTGTACTGCCTAGTGTAGCTCTGTTCGTGTGGCCTGTTAGCTGCTGTTCTCTCATGCTAGACATAACAAGCCTCTCCAAGCTCGCTCTCCAAGGACACCCAGATTGTCCCAGGCCCAAAATGTGTAAACTAAAATCTTAAGAAGGGGGGTAAACGTGGGGAAATTACATCATTAACTGAAGTTTTAATTGGAGAATTAACCCTGACATGCAAATGAACCAAACTGAGAAAAGTGTGAAGAACCCGTGACCTGGATCCATCTTGGGTGTAGCCTTTTGACTGCCCAAGGCGTACCTTGAATGCCCTTCAAATAAATACCTACCTTTATTCCCTCATTCTTGTCTAGCCTCTGTTTTTAGGTGGCCACCCCAGGCATCAGAAGGACTACTCTCAAATTTTGGCTCATCATTCACACTTAGGGGATCTGAAATGTACGTTCATAATTGTAATTAGCTTAAACAGTTATGTTCATCACTAGCGAACTTTGATTTCTTTTACAAAGTGCTCTTTATGTAATAGAAGCTATCTTCCTGGTAGAAAAACCATCAAGTAGTTTAACACTTCGAACATCAAGATACATTGAAAAGAAATAATAAAAAAAAAAAAGGGAAAGGGAAAAAGGGAGAGAAGGAGTTGGCTGCTAGAACAAAAAGCAACTTATGCCAGTGGCTCTATAAACATCCAACTTGTATATTGTTAGCTCCAGTCTTGTTCCTAAAACTCAGTTTATAAAAGAGCTGCATAAACTAATAGACTAGAAGCTTACAGTGACTTTGTAGGACACAACCTCATACACCCTACCTGCTTTCTCTAATTAAGAGATCCAATAGTTAATGAGTTCACCATGACACATAAAGTTGTCAAAAATATTTTCAACTTAAAAAAAAAAAAAAACTAAACCAAAAAAGAAATCAATGCAGACACTAAAGCAAACCATGCTTAAAAAAAAATCTACAGTATTTTTACATAAGCTGTGTAAGATCTTACAAAAGAAGATTCCCCAAACCACAGCTATTTCTACTCCTGCCCTTTTGCTGCCTTCTCAAGATAATACACATTAACTAAGTGCCTGTTGAGGTGCTTGCTGTATTCACCTTCCTTTTTAAATGAGCGGTCACAAAAAATGCACACATAGTTCTCCCTGGGCACCGTGGTTTCTGGGGCTCCTTGTGCCATCTTTGGACTCGTTTCCTCCTGTACAGAGCGAGCACCATTTAACCCCGAGTCATCGCTTCCTTCTGATATGTTGTCACTGATGTCGCTGCCTTCATGGCTGTGGATGCCCTCATCCTCCTCCATTTCCTGAGATTCATTCACTGCTGTGTTATCCCGAGGTAAGGACAGAGCCACTTTAGGGCTTTGTGTGCACCCTTCTCCAGGCACAGGTGCTGGCGCAGCATCTCCTGCTGGCTCTGCTGCTGGCAGGCATGTCTTGCTCAGGTCCATCACGTCTGAGTTACTCTCAGTTTCTGCCACAGTTTCCTCTGGCTCCTTCTCAGGTGCCAGATCTGGTCTTGATGCACCTTGTGCATCCATGAGCACATCCAAGCCTTTTTCCGAAGACACTGCATGGGAAGGTTCCTCAGAGCAAGTGTCTTCCCCTCTGTCCGCCTGTTCCTCCTCCTCCTTTGCACCACCAGTGTCTTCGCTCTCTCCTGCTGCCACAGGCATTTCTTGGTCCTTTACCTCAGCTTCTGTGTTTGCATCCTGAGCTGGCAGACAAAGCTGCCCTGGGCCTTGGATGCAGTTTCCTTTAGGACCAGTGCTCTCCCTGCTGAGAGCATGACCACCACTGCTGTTTAATGCCACTGTGTCAGTGGGATCTTGCTCCTTCTGGTCACTGCCCTCAGTGTCCGGCTTCACACATCCATCTTCTTCTGTGATAGGATACTCGTCTGGCATCTCCTCTTCCTCAATCTTCTCCTGATTGAGTTTACTGCTTTTTTTACCATGCTTAGTTTTCAGAGCTTTCTTTTTTCTGTTTTTCTTGAGACAGCAATTTTGCTTTTTAGGCTCTTCCTCTGCTGCAACATCACTTTTTTGAGCTTCCTGGCAGTCTCTGGGTTTAGCTTCCACTTTCTTTTTCTTTTTTGTTACTACTGAGGTATCATTTGCAGGCTCTTGCTTTGAGGAAGCTGCCTCAGTCTCTGCCTTTCTTTTGACCTTCTTTGTTTTACATGTTTTCTCAGTACTTTTCTCAGTTTTAATATCCACCTCCTTGTTTTCCGAAGCCGATTTCCGACTCCTGGTTGTCACCTGGCCTGCAGAAACATTGTTTGTTGACTTCTTTTCCTTTGCCAAATTATCTTTTTTCTCCACCTTCACAATTTTCTCCGTTTTCTTTGGAGCTGAATCCCCTTTCGTTGGTTCCTTCTCCACTTTGTCATTACCACTCTCAGAAAAGTCAGCTTCGCTCTTTTTAGTCCGTAGCTTCACCTTTGAGACATCCATGGTGATGTCGGAACAATCGGGGTGCCTGGACTTGATGTGGTACTGCAGGTTACATTTTTTAGACGCTGCATAATCACAGACAGGGCAGAGGAACTGGCGTGGGTTGACGTGGAGCTCGACGTGCTTTTTGAAGTTGCTGCGGTCAGCGGTTTTGTAGTTACAGTGCGGGCAGATCAGCGGCTTCGGCCCATTGTGCACTTGCCTCGCGTGACGAGTCACTTCGTGCTGGTTTGAGGCCACGTAGCTGCACTGGTCACATTTGAATGGCTTCTCACCTAAGGAGGGAAGGAGGGAAGGGAATGATGGTGATTATTAAGCGTGGTGGTTGCGGAGCAATCGCTTCCCACTAATACAGATACAGAAATATGAAACTCGAAAAGGATTAAAAAAAAATTATCCATGCGCCTTTAAAATTAAGCAAAGTCAACGTAAGAAATCCACAAGTCACAAACACATTCACAAGACACTAAGAACAAAATACAAAAAAAAAAGAGAGAAGGGGTGAGGGTTGGGAGGAAGGGGATCCAAAACCAAACAAGCAGTAACAACGTCACAGGTTCTGGCTAGGCATACATACCGGCAGAGATCTCTCTACAGTAATATTAGCAAATGGAATCCATACCCAACTGGTCCATTGAATGCATTGTAGAAAAACGGAAATGTAACATTTGATGAATAGCAGTTTCACACAAACGTTTCAAAAAAAAGTCCAACTTTACACAGATTTAGCATACTTCATGTTTGCATTGAAAAGGAAATGAGGGAAAAGAAGCTAGCAAAAACCTAAGAACATGAAAGGGGTGCCCAGATGATGTTTACCTCTGAAAAAATTCAGTTCACTGTTTTGGTGCCTCCAACACACGGTGCACTGCCTGCAGGCTACTCTTGGCAAGTTAAACAAACGCACTCCAAAGTCATCCTGTTACTATTAAAATCTGCATTTACGTTAGTGCAATGACTCCTGTACAAGTGTTCCTGAAATGTTCTGTTTAGTGCATGCCACTGCAGCAGAAGTAGCTTCCCCCTTACATATCAAAGCAAATAGGAAAAACACTTCTAGTGCAACAACTCAAGTCCAGAAATACTTCAGGAGCATCTGTACATGTGCCAATTTAGCTGAGGAATTTGGGATGCTCCTGAGCTCTGAACCAGCATCTCAAAACTGATGTGCAGAACTAATGCATGCTACTTCTTCAGTATGATGAAAATCCATTCCAGTCCCTTCTGCTCCAATACAACAGGGCTTCTCCCTTCCCTGCAACCCACTGCCCATACTCAAGCATGCTCTGTAGCATGACTCAGGAGAGCAGCCAGCCTGCAGTGCCTGTGTGTGTGTTAACCACATATCTGCAACACCCTCACAAACTCTAGAAAAGTCTGTGCTGCCTCCCTGGCAGGAAAGAGTGGGACACTTGTTTAAGAGTTCATATCATTTCATGTCTGCCTGCAACAGCTATTTATTATTTAAAGAAGAGCTACTTTGATCCACTCCCTCTCCGCTTTACTTCCTTCTTTTTTCCTCCCACTTCCTGGTGACATTTTCCACAAGTTGAAGCTTGATGTGTTTATTGCTCATCCTTCCTCCAACTATAGAGCCTTTATCACCTAAACTTCAAAGAATAGTTCTGTGTTTCACTGGGGGAGGACAAGAACAGCCTCTCTTACATACACATGAACAAGCTGTTCTAAGCTGCAGGCTTCAGAGGCAGCTGCAGGAGGGTAACTCAAAGATAGCATGTGAAGAGTTTGTGTCCATCGCCTCTACTAAATCCAGGGGTTTTATTGTGCAAGTGAAAAGGATATGTACCAAGACGGCTGAAAAAACAGCTGCAAATTAGGCTCTAAACCACTGTCATTTGTTGTCTGGCATGGGAAGAAAGCTACAGCACCTGTGAGCCTGTGAACTGCAGGACTCCAGAAATTGCCATAAAAAAGGTAGCAGATGCCTGGGCAATGCAATAAAACATACAACAGAATTTAGGAGAGCTAGTAGTACAACACCCCTGATAGCAAAAGTCATGCCTTCCCTCCCTCAAAGAGACCTTTGAGGCAAGGGCCACAAGGCAGATCACACTCCTTACCTCCTTCAGATTTGAGACTTCCTTGCACAGAACAAGGGCAGAGTAATATGTTAGTGACATGGTTTCCAGGTTCAGTATTGACCAAACCATTTGTAAATTTGGTGGTTCATTTGCAAACCAGAGGTTCAACCAAATATTATTTTTGTTTCTGAAAGCAGAATACTACATTCACAAAATTCTCACACCAAAATACTGACATGTCATTTTAAAGCTGGTTATTTTTAATGGGCCCAAACCTCACTCCACTACAGTTAAAACTGACTGACTCCTGGTTTCAATTAAAAGCCTCATCAATTGAAATTGAGACAACTACTGTTCAGGAGACTTCAACTTCTGTTTGCCAGCATTAGGAATTCACCTAGGGCTGGTCAATTCAGATTTTACAAAAACAAATCAAAAGCACAGGCTCAGGTCTACCTGAACTCCCCTATGAGAGTCATAAAGGACAACTATGCTTGTGTCTGTGGTGTTACAGCTCCCAAAAATGCTGTTAATTCATTCAAAAAAGAGATTCACAAGAGTGCAACAGCATGTTTGTAACACCACAGCTCATGACCAGTAACTGGAAATAAAGGCTAGTGAAAATTGTTGATGTGGCTTTTAGTGCCACAAGACTGAGTCACTTGTGAACATCCTCTGAGTTTGCTTTTTCTCCTGTGTCTCCTTGCCTTAAGCAGACACTAATTTACAACACTGTGTCATACTAAACAAAAGCTCAGAACCCCTGGATGAGATTCAATCCCAGATATCACAGAGGAGACTCTCAGCTACTCAAAATTTTCCCAGCTTCACTGATTTGAACTCAGCTATGACAGCAGACAGAGTACAAGGATTTGTTCCTGTATCATCACGATGTTGTACTTATTACTAGATTACTAGGACTACTGCATCAGCCCTATGAATATCAGAATAGATCTTGAAAAGTAAAAAGATACATTCCCATTATCAGTTTTATTCATGACACTCAGCATTCCTTAGCAAGACAACCTTCCCCATTATAAAAGGAGCTAAAAGCTCAGGCCGTACTGGCTAAGATGGCATCTCACCCAGAACTGGGCAGACTGCTTTAGGTGGCCCTCCTGGAGCCAGGGCCTGGCCCAGATGCCCTCCAGAGGTGCCTTCCAACTGCAGCCATGCTGTGACACTGTGACCCACCCCCTCTCCCTCAGTCACGCTGCTGCCACTCCGTACCAACCTGAGTGGGTGCGCATGTGCCTGGTTAAATGGGTCTTCTGAGAGCTGGAATAAGGACACATCGCACACTGATAGGGTCGCTCCCCTGCAAAAACAAACAGCAAAGTCGTTACTGAAACACAGCAGATTCCCAGACTTGGTTACCAAGCCACACGGGGGAGGCTGTCACAGATCCTCACACTGTAGGGCACGTTATCTGTCAGCAAAGGGACAGTGAGAAGCCTATGCCCAAGCTGGACCACTGCAACATGTCATGCCTTAGGAATGAGGGTAGTAAAAGGCCAGGATATGACAGAGGCACATCCTAATAGCCACCTGGAGTCAACAACAACCTCAGCCAAAAGGTGATGAGGACAGACAAATTTAGGAAGCCTTAAGCCACCAGACCTGACTTCCCTACAGCATTTTCTCCCAACACTCAAAAGATGCACAAAAAATCCTGTAAGAAACTAGGTATGTTTTTGCTTTGCATAACACCTTACCTGAAACCTCCATGTTTAATTTGGATGAAGATGGAGTACAACCACCACAGCACAAGTGCAGATGGACCAGGTCTTTACTTCCAAAGTTTTACTGGCAGAGTGGAAACAGCTTGCAGCATGGAAAAGCATGATGCCCTGCTCAGTGAAATTATGCTGCTAGCAAAAGCTTAAGTGTAGCATAAACATTTCTTTTGAAGACTCAAAACCCCATGCCTGAAGAGTTATCGGTTCTGGAGAACTAATGGAAACTAACCTTCCATAAATTATATTTCCGCTAAGGACAGTCAGCTTGTAATTGTAGCTAAAAATTGTATCAGCACAATGATACCTGAAAATCTTTTCCAAGTGAGGACAAGCTCCAAACAAAGGCAGACAGTTTTAAAATCAACATGTTAGGCAGGCCCAGATAAGCACCAGGAGGTTTTGCCCCAAACTGCTAGCACACTGTCTCCACTACAAACATTTTTTAGTCTTGGGTGGACACCCACAAGAGAAGAGAGGAGTGAAGCTGAAAAGGGAAAAAGAAGTTACTCAGTCGTAGCATTTATTCAAATCATAGTCAGAATTACACACATTTTGATAAATTTGCTACATATGAAGCATACAACCAAGGTGCTCTCCAAATCACAGACCTGGACATCAGCAAAAGCCCTGCACATGGGCTATGTGCTCACTCTCAGAGTCACAGCTGTATCTGCAGCAGCAAAGACCTGCATCTGCCAGTAGGTGATGTGAGGCTTCACTGCTGGCCTGTGCCAAAACAGCAGCAGAAGCAGCCTTTGTAATGCAGATTAATTCCACATTTCTTCCTTCCATCAAACATTTAGACCATCGTTCTTGATTAGATCAACAGTTTAAAGGTAAATTCACCCTAACAACCACAACTCCCCTCCCTTTCCAATTAAAACAAGGTAGGAGATTGGTGCAACACACACAAGTAAGATTAAGTCATGTACAAGGGAGGGGTAGTCCTTTTGTTACAAAGAAATGTTTTTGGTTTTAAATGACTCCTTACAATTAAAAAATATGTGGCCGAAGGTCCTGGAATATTCAGTCATATCTTCTTCCCATTACCTGAAATTTCCTATCTGTAAAGTTACCTACAACATTAGGAATGTGAAACAGGCTTTCTTTCATGCCCTTTTTTTACATAGGGCACAGCCACAAAACATACTAGATTTAAGCATAATGAACACAACTAATTTAAAATGTGTTGTTGCCACTTGAGAATTAAATGCATTGTACAGGCTGTTCTGTCAAATACTATTCCCCAAAGGATACGTATTGTAATTTTACAAGCTCGTTCATTATATGCAAACAAGCCATGAAAAAAACCTCTCCAGAAGACACTTAGAGAATAAACCCCAATCTAGCAAAAGCTTAAGCAGACACTTAACTCTATGCAAATGAGCAGGCAGACTGACATCGGCATACAAATGTAAGATCATCTTGTTAAAGAAAAGTTCCCACCATTGAGGAGACTCTCAGGCAGCCACACTCCCAAGGCCAGACTGCTGGGTCCGAAGCCCCTTCACTGCGGGCAGCTCCAGTGACCCAACACGTGCCCCACTTGACTCCCTGCACACCCCACTCACACAGTGTCCGTCCAGGTTTCCTCACTGGTTTGACCCCAGGTTTCCCAGAGCAGAGTCTCAGATGTCTCGTTCCATAAAGCCATTTACTCATGGCACAGAAACACCTGGAGCTGGTGCCTCCAAAGAGGACCCCCAACGATGGAACCCCAGGCTCCTATACCCTCACAATCTACCCGCACCCAAGTCTCGCTCTTCCTTCCCACTCTTCTGCTGCTGAGCCTCTCCATGTCCATCTACCTCGCTGGCATCACCAGTCTTCATCTGCTTTGTTATCCAAAAGGCTGGCAGTCCGTGGCTCCTGCTGTGTCTCTCAGTGTCCATTCACCTGGCTGGCACCACCAGCACAGGGCTGGCAATTCATGGCCTCTCTGTGCCCTCACCCTGAGCAAAACCTGCATCTTGAACTGCAGCTTGCACACTGAGCTACCTGCACCAACGGTATTCCTCAACAATCTCTTCATAAAGCCTTTTCTTATGCCATTAGAAGTCCCATGTGCTTGAAACAAATGTGCTTCCATCAAACTTCCAACACAGTGGCAAGCAAGAAAGATCCCCTACCACAACCAAAAGCTAAAAAATTCCCCAAAAACACAAAGGGAAAAAAAAAATCAAAACAAAACCAGTCCAAAACTAGACAGAGAACAGTGTAACTGCCTGAAGCAGATGTCTTAGTTATACAGCCCTTCAGAATATTTTCAATGAAGTTTTCTAGAAATTTCTTCTAACAAGCAAAACAGGGAAAAAAGAAAGAGAACAATGCTGCACTGTCTTGCATGTAGTACAGCTTCAGGATCAGCAGGTAAATCAAGTCAAAACTTGGTCTAAAAGCTCTAACGAGCACTAGCGAGCCCAGGTAGATCTGTCCCTGACACAAAGAGTCCTTTCTGCTCCAGCAGCACAGGAAGGGATTGCCTCCAGCCACCCACTCCTGGGCAGCAGGCAGGCTCTTCCAGCTGTAGCTTTCCCAGGTGGCAATCCTATGACCATCTGTAAGGTCCTTGAAACACCCTTCTGCCCAAGGTCCCCCACATTTGTCAGCAGCCTGTCACACAAGCACTGTCACAAGCTGGAAGGTATCTTCAGCACAGGCTGGGTTCTGCTTTTCAACATGGATGAAAGCAACGGGCAGGCAGATAACCTCTGCCTGCCTTCCCGTGGTCCCCAAACATGCAGAGGATAGGAATTTTTCCCAATCATGCAAGGAACTAGCAGGCAGCTCCCTTCCCTGCTCCTGGCCACGTGCTCTGGTGTTTGCATATGCCCTTAGTAAGGCAACTAAGTTCACTAACCAGCAGAGAACCAGCCTGGGAAAGAGGAACTCCTTTACTCCATTTTAGTGAGCTGAATCAGCTAGTCCCAGGATACAGGTAGAAAACTGAGACTGCCTTTCTGCAGCAGCAGCAGCAGCGGAGTGAAACCCCACTCTGTACAGTCACAGTGGAGTGAAACCCCACTCTGTACAGTCAGTGTTTCAAAAAATTGTATGGCTCTAACACAGCAGAATCAAATTAACTGCAAAGAGGCATTTCACCCTCTCCCCCCCAAAAAAAGGTCTGGTGAAGAACAAAAAACAGGAGAGAAAGAAAAGTATCTATCCAAAATTAGTTAACCTATTAGCAATCAGGAAACCAAAGAAACAAACAATTCCAACTATCTTTAATATTCTGAACCCACAAAATAGGAAGAAAATGATGGATGGATGTATCCCATTCATTTTTTCCAACAAATGTTTCTTTAGTTTTAAATGAAAACTACAATCCAAAGCTATTTTAGTATCATTCAGACAGTTTTTACTAAATTCAATACTGTTATGTAAACAGTCTGCAAATAGTTTTGACTATAAAATACCTGTGGGTGTTTTCTCAGGATTTTTTGGGGTGGGGGTTGTTTGGGTAGGTTTTTAGTGCATTCTGGTTTTGTTTGTGTTTTTTAAGGCAACTTTTTACACACTAATATTGGCAAAGACTTTTAGCCTGGTGTATAAAATATACCTGCCAGAAGCTTATTCATTCTTCTAATCTTCTAGCTTTAACAGTCTCCTCCACAAAATCAATGTTACTGGAAACAAGGCACATTCCTAAATCATTCTACTAACATATTTGGAAGTTTTTTATCAAGAAAGAACTGCCTGAAAGACCTTAACTATGTAGTTATGAAGTAGCAAAGAAACACCTACAAGGGTAGACTACAACATGCTGAAATCAATCACAATCGGTCATTCCAGCTTAATCACAATAATGACAAGAACCAGAAACCTTGACTGCACCACTGTCTTCAAAGGAGCAAAAGAGGACCTGGATATGCTTGATTTTTTTAAAGTTTAACACAGTTCATTGGTAAACTGGTCAAATGCAGTGATAATAGAGCGCTTCTTCAGCAAACATGCTTTCAGGGTTAGTTTCTGTAAAACTCAACAAGTGCTTTCAGAAATCAGAAAGGGGGACCTAATGTCATCCACAAAGACAAGCACAGATTTATTTAAAGTTGAGACAAATGTAAACTAGACAGGAACTACAGCACTGCCTCACATTTCGCCATGAGTTCCCCACATGATTCATTTAGGTTTTTTCTTACTATTTTGCCATTTTTACCTGGTCTCTTTCCTGTTATCTCCTACAATACACACAAAGAAAATGATCTGGAAGATAAACCACACCATTTTCCTAATACCTCTCATAATAAACTTTGTTTACTTGTTTAGGAAAAAAAATATTCAGACAGGACTGATTTTGAAACTGATGGTATCCTCTGAACAACAGCACACAGCTATTCTTAGGAGAATAGTATGTCTTAAAGTACTAAAATTCCCAGGATACCCTCCCAGCCCCAACAAAGCAGATACTGAAGCAAGCTGATGAGCACAAACTCCTGCACACTTAAGCTCAAGCCCAGCCCCGAAGCCTCCGGAGTGCCCAACCCTTCCAGACAGCTGCAGCCAACTGAACTGAAACCTCCAAACCATTCATGCCTCTGCTGTGACAAAACACGACTTTAAAGGAGAAATTCCCCACTGTTTTGCTCAGCCAGCACAGTCTACAATAAAGGGGAACCAAGTCAGGTGAGCACACTAGAAGATGGTTAGCAAGTTAACCCTCTCCATAGAAAAGCCCTGACACGGTGGAAATAAAAGCTTCTAAGAAGCAGCAAGGAAGCTCTGAATTGCCCTCTGACTTCCACAAAAGGGATTAGGAGGCAGAGTAACTGTACCCCATGGCCCAGAGAGGTGAGATGGACATGATGACCCCTCGTTGAAAGGAGTTTTGGTTCAGCAGAACTCCCCATGTGAAAGGCTGATGAAAAGCAAGGCATTTCCTAAGTCACCTGTGGTCCCAGCTCACAGAATGGCAGCAACACTGCAGGTCCTCCTATTCCACTTGGTACACACCAGGGAAAAAGGGGCCTCACACTGTCCCTTCCAATTACAGACCGAGGCTAGGAGAAGTCAGGAAGTCAGGCCAGACTCCCTCGAAGGCTTCCTATAGGGCAACAAAAGTATGTGTCTACTTCTGGCTGCTGCAGTGATGCAGGCCCTAGAAAAAACAAAACCTCTGAGCATTAAAAGGAATTAATTCACTGTTCCACTCTTATTCTGACTTTGTGGATGCTGGAGGACTCCTCTGCATGTATGTATCAGCTCTTTCTTCTCTGTAATTACATCTAAGTCAAGTTTCAGCTTGGTCTGAAAGTACCATTTTCAAAACTACCTATGGGATTCAGGCACCTTTTGTCAACCTGCTCGTTTTGGTTTTAGAGTACATCAGGTTTTGGCATTGTAGACCCTGACAATTGTCACAGGCACACTTTGTCCTCTTCAAAAGACTTTGCCCTCTTCAAAAAACTGGCTTAAAATTACTAAACAGGATGCCCTTCATCTTCTCTCAGGCATCTGACATTTCCTCAGTCCTCTAGGACTGTAGACTGGAGCTCAAACCAAATTCCATGAGGCTATAACCTGGTAGAACCAAGAGAAGAGAGCACAAAGCTTTATCAGGATAGAACAATCTTTGCAAAAAGAGGACTCTGCTTGTTTCATTCATCACAGATTCTCAGTAGCCTTACTGCACTTCAGTCAAAAATAGATGAAAAACTTACCTGTGTGAGTTCGAATATGTTGAATATAATTGTTCTTCCTGTCTGAAAAATAGGAGCACTCTGAGCAGGTATACACTTTCCTGGGAAAATGATTTCTTAGGTGTTTTTTCCAGTGATATTCACTGACAGTAGTGTAAGTGCATATGGTACACTTGTAGACTCTCTCATTTTCCCCTGCTTTGTTGTGGTGCTTCAAGTGAGCCAGATAGTGATCATATCTGTTAGTGTTATAGCCACAGCGATCACAGCGGATTGGGCCCTTAGAGAAATCCACCTCTTCTGCAGTGCAGGAATCAGACTCCTTCACCTGTGCTTGCTTTTCTGCATTTTCTTCCACGAAGAATTTCTTAGCACTGTGAACCCTGATATGATGCACAAACTCCTCTTCAGACTCTGCCTCATACTGGCAAGGCTTACAACGAAATGGTTTGCTCTTCAAGCTCTTACACTTGTCCTCTGTGCTTTCTGGAGTACCCAGTGCTTCCAGTGAGACATCTTTGTCCACACTGGGAGTCTTAGGAGGGGAACAAGCAGCTGGACCTTGAGTTTCCACACTAGGAACCTCAAGGGAGCTTAATTCCACATTTTCAGGTGCCTCACGGTCACTCTCCGCAGCCTGGGTATCTTCCATACCCTCTCCATCACTATCTGAGAAGTTGCTGTCCCCCACCGTTGTCAGTTCTGCCATTTGTCTCTCTTCTCCAACCAGGTAATCACAGCAGTTGCCACTAACTTCTCCAGTCAAGGCCACATTTGCCAACATAATAAGCTGAGGAGCTGCCAGCTCAGCTTTAGAAAGGTCCTGTAAGTCATACATGTCATTGGACAATGCCATGCCAATATTAGAACTGCCGGGAAAGAGGCTGTTCCCACCAGACTGTCCCAGCACTTGAGTTGCCATGGCAGTAATTCTGTTGGAAGAGAAAAGGAACACCTGTAAGCACCCAAGTGTGGAAAGGCCTCCTCTGCTGTGTACTTTTGAAGCAGCCTTCCAGGGAACACCAGTGAACTAAAGCTCTTTGCTGACGTGCTGGGGCAGCGGGAAGCAGAACCCGGAGCTGGGGGGTCTCGTTCCCCGCCCGAAGGGGCTGTCGGGCTCTTGCCTACGTGTGGTGCAGGATCCCACCGTGTGGGAGGCGCTGACAACGAGGTCCCGGGGCCCAGGCGGGGCTCCGGGCAGGCGAATGACCCCGGGCCGGGCCCCGCGGCTCCCGCCACGCCAGGCACCGGGGGCCCGCCGCTGGGTGCTGCGGCCGGGCTCCACCGAGCGCCCCTGTCCGGCCGCCGCCCGCCCCAAGGGCCCCGCCGGGCCCAAGGCCGCCAACAAAGGGGGGCGGCCCGGCCCTGCGGCGATCTCCCCGCGGCCCGGCGCACATCCGCCGGGGGAGCCGGGCCGGGCCGTACCCCCGCCACCCTCCCTCCTTCCCTCCCTCCCTGCCTGACAGGCATGCGGCCATTTTCTGCCTGCCCACACAAAGCGCCCTCCCCGCGCCGCCCCCGGCCCGCCCGCTGCCGCCGGCCGGTGGGGACGCCCGGCTTCCTCCTCCCCCCGCGGCGGGCAGGGCAGGGCAGCGGCGCCGGTGCGGGGGCGCGGGGAGGAGGAAGCGCCTCGGTACCGGCAAGGTCACGGCGGCCGCGCCCACCCGATGCCCGGCTGCGGGAGGGGGAGCGAGCGGCGCCCCGGGCCTGCGCCAGGGCCCAGGGCCTGCGGCCGCGCCCGACCCGGCCGGCGACGGCTTCGCCTTCCGGCGGCGGCGCGGCCCGGCGAGCGCCCCCGCGGCCGGCGCGGCTCCTTAGCCGTGGTGCTGATAGCCCCGCGGCCCGGCCCGCCCGGCCGCCCCCGCCCGCCCGCCGGCCGCAGATCAGCCCTGGACAGCGCCTCTCGCCCGGCTCCCGGCCCCCCCTCCGCGGCCCCGCCGGGCCCCGCCGCGCTCACTCACCCACCGGCGGCGCGGGGCCGCGCGGCTGCGGCGGGGCGGGGCGCGGCGGCGGGAGGCGCTGCTGGCGGCGGCGGCGGCGGGCGGAGGCGCCCCCGCATTCCAGCACACAGCGCGCAGCGGCGGCGCCGCCCCGCCCGCCCCCGGCAGGAGGGGCCGGGCCCGGCGGGGTCAGCCGGCAGCGGCGGGGGCACCGGGCGGGCGGCGGGAAGGGACGCCCGCCCCACGGGAGGGGCCGGGCCCGGGGCAGAGCTGGGGATCGTCCGTGCCTGGCCCCGCTGCCGTGAGCTCCTTTGTCCCGTTCAGGGATGATAACGCTGATCTGCCCGGCTTCGAGGCAGCGCCCACGGCATCGCCTTCGCGAGGCGAGTGCAGAGAAGGGCAGCGAAGCTGGTGAAGGGTTTGGAGCACAAGTCTGATGCGGAGCAGCTGAGGGAGCTGGGTGTGTTTAGCCTGGTGAAAAGAAGGCTCGGGGTGACCTTCTGCAAGCACCTGAAAGGAGGCTGTAGCCAGGTGGGGGTCGGTCTTTTCCCCCAGGCAACTAACCAGTGATGGGAGGACAGTCTTAAGCTGCACCCAGAGAGGTTTAGGCTAGATATTAGCCACGGAAGGAAGGGGTGGTTAGACACTGGAATGGGCTGCCCGGGGGGGTGGTCATCATCTCTGGAGGTGTTTAAGGAAGGACTGGATGAGGCACTTCTTGCCATGGTCTTGCTGACATGGTAGTGTTTGGTCAAAGGTTGGATTCAGTAGCCCCAGAGGTCTTTTCCAACCCAACTGGCTCTGTGATTCACCCTGCTCCACCATCGCATGGTCTAGGCCACTAAACTACTCAAATTGCTCTTTAAACATAAAATGCCCTTTGCAATCATGGGACTCAAAACCTCCATAGTTGGTCCTCATTGTTCCAAAACTAGGGAAAGCCCCAAAAAGTTGCTCTTGCAGAGCCCAGCCATGTACTCAGTGGCTGCAGTGGAGAGCTCAAAAACAGCATCCAGTCCTGCTTACACAACAACCCCAATCCTAAATGAGGAACCCAAATTTCCTAGTGGTTCTTTCTTCTCTTGGGCACTCGCGTGGCTCTTCACCATAAATGCCTGAAAAATGTCCTTGGCCCTGAAATTCATCAGGTTCAGCTGATTTATGAATCTCAAAACCTTCAGCAGGAGCCAAGTACCTACTGAGCTGACATCATTGGGAGACTGCAGAAACCCCTCTCTCTGTGTCATCTGGCCAACTTCAAAGCGAGCTGTGCTGCACTGCCTGGCAGTGGGTGCAGGCAGGGCCAGCCACCCCAGCTAGCAAAGCAGAAATAGCTCTGAAACTGGGGAAAGTAAATGGGTTTTGTCCTAGGTACAAAAACAACTGGAAAACGCCAACTACATCAGGAGTTGATGAAGGAGCAAAAAGATACTTTGTTAGATATTTAAACTGAGAATGTAAAAAGTATCTCTGTTCTGCTCCTGTGAGTAACAGCCTTCCTGGCCTGGACAGCGGAGATGTGGTGTGTGTGCTGGCCAATCTTGCCAACTGGCTCTACTTCTACTTAGCTATTTCTGTTTCCCAAGGGCAAACTCCTTTCTCCAGCCTCCATATATGCCTGCCTGTCATTTTCATCATCCAGAAGAGAAACTCTGTAATACACGTATGTTGTATTAAAAATTTATATATATTTTTATCTGTATGTTATGGATTTATTTGGGAGAGGTTGCCCTAAAACCTTAACCTGAGGTCCCTTGCCTAGGCACCACATCCTTGCAAACTCCATGTGTCTTTCCTCCTTCTTCACTGCTCTCAGGATACTCATAGTTTGGAGCAGGATGCTTAGACCACAGCCATGCTCTGGTACTAATAAAGGCTACAGCTCTGAGCAGCTACTCTGGCAGAGAAACTTGAGCACACGGGGGGACAGACTCACATCAAAGCTTTGCCTTTACAAAATACATGGATGCTACTGGCTCAGACTACTTGGCTCCAAAAAATCTAACCCAACTTCAGTCCAACTTCTGTAAGCAGTTTTGACATTGCCATTGCCTGCCCCTCTTCCTGCAGAACTTACCTTATTTGCAGACAGCTTCTTCTTTGCTCAACACTCTCCTTATGCCAGGCAAACACAAAAGATATGTTCCCCAGTGAAAAACTCCTTTGAGCTCTATGTCAAGTCTGAGCCATTCATAAACCCCCTTAACCCTAGGGCTGCCCCATCAGATTTATAGGCTAAAACCCAAGTTACACCACTCCTAAGCTGTGCCAGCAGTCAAGTGCAGTTAGTTCTCCAGTGCTTTCCAAAAAAATCCCACATGTGCACCCCAAGAAATCTTAGCAGCACATGGAAGTGGCTACACCAATTATTTCGTGGTTGGGATGCTTTCGAGCAGCTTGAATATAGATAGTCCTGCAGTGAATATGTATCGTGAAAGCAATGTTCCACATCAAAGCCTGTAATGTTTGCAAAGAATGCAATCGTAAATAAAAACTTCTGCCAAAACAAGAAACTTGACATTAACACTCAGATGGATTGTTTCCATCCTGCATCAGCTGGAAAGCAGGGAGCTAAAACTGTTTCTAATAGAAAGCATACTTCAATATTAACATCCATCTGTTATAAAAATGAAGACACTGCATTTAGAATTGTTAAAGCATTTTAGATGACTTGAGGTTCCTAAGGGAACTTTGGTTCTTTCCTTTGTGTATAATTTCACAACTGGATTTGACATAATCACCCTTTTACGTTCATTGCCTGGAAGCAGGTTTTTTGCACTGTCTGGTTTTCGTCATATTTTTTTTTCTAGTGACCAAATTGCTTAGGCTTCTCTGAAAGCACTACTATTAATGTTATCTTAAAAGTATTTTAATGTTTATCACTTCAACAGAGATCTCTTTCACCTCTCAGAAACCAGTCTGACCAGATTTCTCAACTTTTGTACTCTGCAAGTACACCAATGTGCCCTAACTGTCTATGTCAATGTTGTAAAAATGTGTTTATGGTTCCAGTGTTCTAAAAAAATTAAATATTAATTGCTTCACTGCCAGGAATAGATCCTACAAGCACTTGCTTTAACAATGCAAACACTATTCAGACCCTCACACCATATATACACTTCGCAGTATTGTGCTCTGGGAGGAATCTCTTTTGGTGCTAGTGGAGAAAAAGCATTGCTGTCTGGGTTACAAAAGGTCTCCATCTGCTTTGTTTTGCCTTCTTTTCTACTTACAAGACGTGTCATGTTTGAAGGTCAGAATGGGCCAAAATTTCAAGTTCTATGCAGCATTACTTACATCTCAGAAATTCTGGCCTTCATCCTTTTAACAAGCTTGTTCTACAGCTTTCAGTAGACACAGGTCTCATGATGAGAGGAATCTAATAAATTAATTTTTTTTTAAAGAGTCAGTAAAATTCTCTGACTCATAGCCATTCCACTGTGGCACCTCCTCCCTCCTTCCACCATGAAGGTTTCCACACCTGTGAACAGGATCAGTAGAACAACATATACTAAAACTGCCTCTCCAAAAAGCTCCTCATCTGTGAGCAGCACTGGTTTTTCCTATTTTACAAGATCAGTGGAAATGCCATGTTCTCACTTCTGCCCTCAGACAGGGGGCAGTTTGAGGGAATATGAGTTTCCAGAAGGTTATCCACACTTAGCTACTTGCTCTTTGCACTTTCAGAAAAGCACACAGAATAGATTGCATTTGTTATGGTCTTGCTGCCTTCTTGCATAGCAGTTGTTACTGTGAAGGGGCAAACTTTGGCAAAGCCATCATTTCATACACTACAAAATATCATCCACAAATAAGGCTAAGACTCTTCAAAAAGGTATTTACTGAAAGTTACCTTTTTTACTCAGAGGGTATTTCTCTACAAGCAATCAGGCTTAATATTTGTACTTATTTTAACACAGCCTTTTCAAAACATCTTTCAGCTTATAACGTAAGACTGTTTCCAACTGCTGTGGCTGTGATTTTACCAAGCAGTAAACCCAGTGTTCAGGCTGCCACTGCCAGACCTAATCCACCACAGCCATCTGACTGAAAGTACGGAGCTGGCACAAAACACATCCTGTCAAGTCCTGTTTGTTTCAAGATGCTCTGAATGGTTAATTTTGTGCCATCAGACTTTACACAGTTCCCATTTATGTGGTTGGTTCCACATGATTTCAGTCCATGGAAAGGAGAGGCAGTAGGTACCAGGAGATGTGGAAAACGTGCTCTCAATTTTGCAGCTGAAAGCTGTGCAGCTGGGTGTCAGGGCTAGGCACACAGCACCTAATCCTCTGCAGTAATTCCTGGCTTCTAAAACTAAAGTTGCCTAAGTAACTGTTTGGAAGGGGAGGGTAATGTTGTGCCTGGAATTACAGTGCCACAGCCTAAACAGACATGCAGCTGCAACAACTCGTAAAACTGTTCTTAAAGGCCTTTCTTGTATGGGAGCACTGGTGTAACTGGATTTGGAGCTGTACATCTTTTGTCTTGGGTGATGGCAGGGTTGGGAATGGTGTGCCTGGTGTTTGACAACAGTTCCCTGGATGAGCAACTGTTGCTTAAGCAACAGCCCTCTGCTCTTTGCCACCGGCTAATTGACATCAACTGGGATTATGTGGGGAGGAGAGAAATGTAGTGTACAATTGCTGGGAGAGAGGACGAGCAAGGGAGGAGGAAGGCCCCCTTTAGATGGAACACATGGTTGTGTGGTGGGGCTTAGCTGTTCTGACCACAGTCAGTCCTGTCCCTTGGTTTCCCCTTTGTTCCCAGCAGATCAAACTCCATGCTGCATGTCTGCTCTCAGTAAGTCCTGCTGGGAAGAGTCTGTCTTACTCACTTCAGGTTCAGAAATTCCACCTAACTTTGCTAAACACCTCTTCATTTAAGCCACAGTCCTCCTGCTCCTGCTTCTCACCAGGCTTCCTATGCCCACTGGCTTGCAAGTGTCACTCAGCCAAACCCATGTGGGATGTCCACCCCTTCTTTAATTAAGCCCTTTCTTCCTCTGTTTCCTCCTTCACGGAGTCTTTGCCCTATCTTTCCCAGAACAGCAGCCACTGCCTGTTCTCCTACCTGCTGCAAGCACCAGCTTGCCCTCTGACAACCAGGCAATATTTAACCCGAGTTTGACTCTCTGGAAGAGCTGTACCTCTGCAGTACCAGAGACTGGAGAAGGGGTTCAAGATTATAAAGTAGCAAAGGGAGGGTACTTTTAATCATGTGATGAGACTAAAAAACTTCCAGTGTTCACCGCAGCCCAGCTCTCCAACCTTTGCTGTTTTCACCAACACAACTGTTCTGAGGGGAAAAGTTGAAAACATTGCCCAAATAAACATATAAACTTTTCCACTTCACCTCCAGTAATTGTTCAGTCAACAGAAACATCGTTTCACTAGCCTGAAATAATCCCTAAGAATCAGTGAAGTGTATGAGCATTTTCCTGAGCAGGCTCTCTGTGCATTCCCCTGGAATTGTACGGGCTTTTTCAAATGCTCGACACTTGGCCATGCCGTGGCTTTCCACGCTAGGAAAGCTGCACCACACAGGACACCCACTTATTGTCTGAATGTCAGGAAAATCCACAAACGCCACAGGTTTATGTCCAAGGAGGAGACAGAGGAGTCCTGCAACTTCATTCGAATAAAGGAAGAAAGTCCACTGGCGCACCCACCTACAGTTTTCTCTCTCGAGGTTTCGGAGGGCGCAGCCTCCTTTTATCCCGAACTCCCAAACTCCCGGCCGCCTGTTGCCCTCTTCCTTTCCCCATTGGCTGAGGTACCAGGAAGGTAGAGCTTTCCCAAACCGCCTCCCACATATTCCCCCCGTGAACCTACTATTTTACCCCAAAGTTCAGAAACTCAGGCTTGTGCAGAGCCACTTGACTGTTTCAGGAGCCAAACTGTCTGGGCTCTGCACCAAACCTGCTGCCCAAAGGTAGCAGAGACATGAAGACCCATTTCAAAGACATTAACACCTATACTTGTACCCATCGAATTGTTTGTAAAGACATTAGCACACATCTTTCCTATCAAAGCACCCAAGGGTGTTTCTTGCCCTTCTGTTCTCAGGGTAAGTTGTGGGGTTGCAGCGCGGTTTCAAGAGACGTTTCACTGGGGAAGTCACATCACTCAGTACAAACCTGGCTAAAGGCCAGGTTTAAGCAAGGCCTAACATTTCCCTTACATATGGAAAATGCCGTGCTCTATGCAGAGAAAATTACTTTTCTATTGTCCTCATTTTTTTTCTTAACGGGAAGGCAGAAAAAAAACCCAAACAAAACAAAAGCTGTCATTAACAGCTGCCTTTCATCTTTGACACACAGGTAAGTCTCAAACCCCCATTATTAATGTCTCCCTTTTCACTCTCTTCCCATGTATCTCTGCAGCTCATCTTGAGCTAATAAACCACTGCCCACAAGTTAAGAAAGGAACCAGAAAACTCACCTCCCCTTCATCCTTGTAGGGTGATCCTTGCCCCCAGTCTTTTGTCTGGGAGACTTGAAGGAAGGGGATTGTGTCTTACTGGGGGTAAAATGGTGCCCAGTATGATCCATCCTTTTCCTTTTCCAGTCTGGGCAAAGCGTTTTTCAGTTAGCATCACCTTTCCGTGCTAGGAGGCTGTGCCTAGGATAAGTAGATCCTTATCCTCATAGACAGTGATGTAAGAGCTGTCATACTGCCCTGGAGGAAAGCTCTGCCTACCCCAGTACCCCGACTCTGATGGAGGCCATTAACACCTTCTGTTTCTGGAATTCACATTCCAGGGCTTTTTCAGCCAGAAGTCATGTAATGGCTCAGTCACTGATACATTGCTTTTAAGCAAATCCTTTCATCTTTAGTTTTGGCCTTTAGAATACGTTGTGGTACAAAGGTACACAGATTGCCTGTGTTTCAAGGCGCACGTGGTCTCTGAGCTGGCAAGATTGTGAAAATGCATGGCTAGGCCGTGCATTTGGGAGGAGAGCAAGAGAACGGCCAGCACTGAGCCAGCAGCTGAGCCAATACAGAGTCTTCATAAGCCACATGCAGACCATGGGATGCAGCTCCTCCAGCCTGCTGCAGTCACAGAGTACACCACCACCCTCCAGTGTGCCGGCTGGCTCCACCAGAGCATTCTACATCTCTTTTTAAAAGGTCTCTGCTGCTGACTGTTCCATACCCTGGATTTATTTGTCATTCCAGGGCATGAAACATTCCTGTAGTTCAGCTGTCTTCCTGGGCCTCTCCTGACATACTGTCCAAAGGTCATTAAATACAATATTCCCTCACCCACAGCCTCTTGGCTTGGAGGTCTGCCAAGCTGAGGCTAAGTGGTAGCACTCGTGGCTCCATGAGGCCTCTCAGGTGCTTAAGCAAACAAAGACTGGAGAGGAACAGATGCCTCAGTAGCAGGTTCAGGCTAGAAACACTCACTGGTTTCTGTGTGGGACTTCCTGTTCTCCCCTCCTCAGGCTGAATGCCCTTGGAGGATGGTTCACGCTGTGTTTCTCTCTCAGCTGCTGCAGCAAATTCTGTTTCTCAGTTATGTCCAAAGCAACTTTGTAATTTAAAAGTCAGCATCTGCCCAAACCCTATCTTCTCTTTAGCAGCTGCATCAGCTGGACTAAAGGGAGTGTATTAGTAACTTAGGTAAAACTAGATTACCTGAGTCAAGTATGGTCTTCCTCCCCTCACTTACGTTTGCACTGTTTCAGCTCTTTACACATTCACTTAGTTACAGCCTAATCCCCAGCTCCTTGTTAAAAAGGAAATAAATCGTTCCACCCATTAATGTAGAATTAACCACCCATTAATGTAGAATTAACCACCCAAGCCTGCCAATTCAAAATCACACTGGACTATGACCCAGGGGGCCTGGCTGATTTTCTAATAGTCTGGATGAGGACACAGGGTTTGCCTACCTAAGGGAAAGAGAACTTCAGTGCTGACAGTAGTTGTCAGCAGCAGATGACAATTTCTGCTGAACAGGATCTCCTTAGCTCAAAGCAAAGACAGGAACAACTTTCTGAGCTGTTTCAGCCTGATTGGAGCTTGTTTTCACCTCGGTTTCAGAAACAGCACAGATCAGTTTGTGTCTATGCTGCAACCATGTGAATTTCTGCAGTGATCTAACCTCACTTTTTACTGGTGGTACCAGTACTTTGCAAGCTGTTTGTGTATCAAACTACAAAGAGCCCCGAACAGGTCTGACTTTGTTGAACTGTTACAGTTCTAAGCCTTCCACTCTTGCAGTGCAGAAGACACTGATAGCATTATTTAAATCCACATCAATAGAGTACTCATCCAGCTCCTGGAGAAGAATGTTAATAATCCCAGCATGAGAGTTAGCTCTGCAAAATTGTTCCAACTCAACATTTAACCTACATTCATTGCACTTTTTTTTTCCTTTTCCCCCAGCTGCAATTGTTGTCTGCCCATTAAAGCAGATATGATATGTTTACAGCTGCTAAAGGACATGAAAATGACTACAGGAGTAGAGGAGTAACTACATAGTAGAGGAGTAACTCCCATTAGGCAGCAGCAGCAAAAGGTATTTTGGATTGCTGGTAATGCCAATGCTGCCTCAATAAAGACAGCCCCCCACATGCTGATTACAAGGACACAGGAGGCATACAGAGGAAGGTTTACACGAACAATGATGTCAGGGCTGTGATCTCAAGGCCAAGTCTCATAGGATCCTGCACAATGACATCTAAATGAAGTTGCACAGCAAAGACTGCATAAGTCTTGGTGCCAGGGAAGTCAAGGCAAATGCAGTAAATGAGGAAAAGCTCCCTTTGCAGTACTTCAAAGAATCTGGTTTTTAAGCAGGCAGCGATTCATCTCCTCCAAATTTCACAGTGGGTAGTTTGAAGTCTGAATTATGGTATGGCTCAGATGGCCCTCAGAGCAAAAGGTGTCAATCCATATTACTGCTGATTCTCTGTAGGACTTAACTTTAGGGATGCAGGATAAACTTTTAAATCCAGTAAAACAATCCTGATACAACAGCTATTAGAACTGCCTACTATTTCCTGCTGTTGTGTGAGAAGAGGGAGCAGGCAGGACATACTAGGACACAGACTTCACCTACAAGCCTGGCTTTAGCCTACTGTAGATGTAAGCTTGCTACCCTTTGTCATAATTGCTTGCTGCTCTTTCCATGTTTGGCCTTCTCTGTTCACTCCAAGTCACACTGCAGCAGGAAAGAAACATGGATGCAGGGCCAAGTCACTTTTGTTCTGCTTGGCATTTTCAGAAGCACCTGGTATCTTTGAACATACATCTACCTACAGGATTTGCAACGGCATGACTGTGGAGTGGCTGAGCTAGCACATCCTAGGCCAGCTTCCTGGTGATACAAGTCTTAGTCATTCCTAAGTTAGGATGGAAAGGATATTTTCAGGTCTCCTTGCTGCCAGTTCACCAGCCCTTAATCTGCTCCAATCCCCACCTGCCCTACTGTACCTTTGACAAAAATGCTTCTCTGACAGAAAGCCAAAAACATCTTTCCACAGACATACTGCCCAAAAAGGTCAATTCACAGCCTGACAGTCAGCTCCCGTGACTTCATAGCTATCTACTCCATCCATTCCCAGCTGAATGCACTTCTTACAAGTGCTCGTCCTTTCCTTGCTAAAGAAACATTGACCCCCAGCAGGAACAGAGGGAACTGTAAGATGGAACACAGTGGGAGATAAGATATACAGGCCACATAAAGGGAGTCTGCTGATTATTTTCATTAGCATGGGCAAAGAACAGCTGCAATAGAAAAAGAGGTGTCAGAAAGTGAAGACTACTGGAGCTACACACAATATTAGGAAAGCAAAAGAACTGGCTGCAGAGGAAGGTTGCAGCAAAATATGCCAAGTGATAAGGAGCCTCTCCCACACAGCACTCGACCCTGAGCTGCTCCAATAGGTACAGAAGGAAAACAAGGGACCTGACATTATGTTTCATTAGACACGAGACAACAGCATTGATTGCTGGTACAAGTTGCATTGCTGTGACATTTTAATACTTTCGTGGGTTTGCTCATATACCTTAGTTCACAGGCAGCTGGGCTATTTCTGAAAATATTAAGAATACCAGTTTGCTTTAGTAAGAAAGAAAAAATACAGCACTTGTAATTGGTGCTAAGTGCACAACAGTCTATGTGCAAGTGCTGCATTTTCAGCTTTCAGATTGCTGTGCAGGCAGGTAGGTAGTGTTGGTTACTTCAGTAATTTCTCTCTGCAACAGCTCCTAAGTGCTGGAAATTGTGCCACCTGGCTTAATTCCCCTTTTGGGGAATTATCTTGGAATTTGGTGATGTAAAGCGATGACCACAGAGGAATTTGATTTTTAAAACCAACCACCTACCGTCTTGCCTTGGTGCTAAGTCAAACACACACTTGGCATCCAGGGAAAAGAGCAAGGTGCACAGCATGAGAGTCTGCAGAACTAGCCAAGATCTGACCTGGCAGCTGAGTCACAAGACAGAGCAGCGCAGAGAAAGCTTATCTCTGTCCATCTTTTTTTTTCCTTTCATCACATGCTTCATGGGAAGTCAGCTGTAAAACCAGGAGTTTCGTTTCTGTAATGAGGTTTAGCTTTGTGTGAGGATGTAAGCCTTGTCAGAGTATGCGCAGTTCTGGTCCCAGGTGCCAAACAGAATCGGCATTTAACAGTTTAAGCATTTACATATGCCTTGCAACTATGAAGTTGCTGTGAAAATGCTGCCAAAACCCCACCCAGGAGCAGAATGGAGACTAGGAGCTTCCAGATCTGATGCTCAGGAAGGAAGCTCAAGGTCTCTTACAAATAATCAGCTCTAAGCTGCCTTCCACAAGTTCTTTTCACTCAGGAGCATCAGCAACATTTGACGAAGGAAACACTGACAGCAGGATTTGCAGGCCTCTGTTTAACCCCAGTTTACAACTGCCAAGATGTTGAACTCTGTGTTTCGACCACGTCTCTGTGCAGCAGTGACACATCCTCCATGTAAGAGCCAATACATCACCTTGGGCTATCCCTGTGCAGAGTTCTGCTCTGTCCACAACCAGCAACAGCAGCAGTGACCATAAATTCTTTTGAAGGGTTCAGCTCTCCACCTTGTAAGAGCAGGAACTTGCTGACGTAACAGCTTTTTTGCAGACTCAGATCCCAAACCCTGATTTACAAGAAAGCCTTCAATTCCTTATAGGGTTCAGTGTTTTGTTATTGAAAACTTAATCAATGCAATAACTCTATTCCCAGTATTGTTTTATTTTATTGAAACAACACAGCTTACCCACTCAGCATCTGAGGGTAAAGGATGGTATTACACAACGCAGGAAGTGGATGGTGAGACAGACAACTCTGAGAAAACGAAGTGCCATCCCTGCAGGCCTCAAGACAGTGATTTAAAGACAAAAATATCCTACAGATTCAGAATCTATGTAATTCACCAGATTTATGTATCAAATCACATTTCATGCAGAAACTATAAATACATAAATAAAAATGAAAACATTGTCTAAAACATTTCATAACATATTGTAATGTGAGAGCAAACTTTGGCTTCAAGCTACCCAGTTAGAAAAAATCCAGTTTCATTGTTATGCAATTAGCTGGCAAAGCAAATATTGACTGTGACAAGCTTAACCTGAATACACTTAAAAATAAGTAAAGGTTCCATATTTAAAATATATTATTTTGCTATACTATGTCATAAAGGTAAGAGATTTACCATGGACTTCTTCTCATAAAAGACAGAGGTTACTCTTTTTAGGTTCATAGTGCAGGTTATTAATGCAGTTGTTTTCCCCCAACCCTCAGGTAGCTCTCAGAAGCAAACCACCACTTTACCCTCAAGTTATCAATTTCATTTGACACTTTCTAAATAATGCCTTAAGTACAAGCACTTTTTCATGAACAACTTTTTCTGTCAACTTCATAAAGATTTCTGGGTTTTGCTGGTTTGGTTTGCTTGTAGATTTTTGCTTTCTTTCCTTGTATATTTTTGTTTTCTTTCCTTGTTTTCTCTCTTTTGGTTGCTTCAGCCACACAATGAACTTGGATGTTACCATATGAGCTTCTGTACTCATGAATGGCTGCTTTCTGGTGAGTTGTGCTGAAGTCAGTTTCTTAGACTAACCAGACCTACTGAATCTCCTTGTGCAGATGCACCTTGTATCAGCTGAACAGTGCTCTGCTTTTGCTGTAATAGTGGGTATCAGCTCCCAGACACAGTATTTTCACAAGGCTGAAAGATAACGCTTCTCTGGCCACTGCCAGCACACGCGAGCTGTGCACACACAAACACTTCTACACTCTGCTAGTGTGGCTCTGGAGAAGAGCTGCTGATCAATCAGCCCATTTTTCACTCTTCCTCTCTCCCCTCAACCCTGAGAAATTTCTCTGCTTTTTATCCAGCAGGAGAGAGTAAGTCACCCAAGAACTGTATGACACTTCACAGAGGCCCCAAAATATCATCACAGAACAAAGCAAGGCCTCTCTGCTTCCCACTCTTTGACAGCACTTCGTTTTTAAAAACCACAGTTGGGGAAGTTTACATCCTGTTAGATATTCAAGTTCCTTTCTTTGCTTAGTATCAAGGCCTGCTGTGTCCCAGAGATTCTACCCTCTCTGCATTAAGAACATTCCCTTCCCTTTCGCAATGAGCACCTTTGGTTTACTGTGCCCTGGACAGGTCATCTGGCAGGACCGACCATCCACATCAAAAGTTTTCACAGCATTGCCAACATCCACCATTAGAAGGAAAGTCTGTGGCCTCAATGCAGGCAAAATGTCTGTAATCACCTGAATTTAAATTGCCTCAGTCTTCCAGAACCAGGTCCAAATTTCCAGGCTACTTATTTATTTACCCCCATAACTTAGAGACAAAATCCCATAGGTTTGCACAGCCACCTTGGATAAGCTCTAAAACATTGAGAATCCATGAATCTGCACATTTTGGCTCCAACAGTCACATAGCACAGATACAAACATATTAATGTTAGTCTCTTTATATACAGGTTTGCTCTTGTCCACTGAGGAAGAACTCCAACACTTATCTGAGTAGCTCACTGCACTCACAGTAACGTTCACATTAATTCTGCAAAGGCAAACAAAAGTAGCTTCAAAGAACAGCACTCCTTACATATCAGATGTAAATGCTGTAATGTAAATGCAGATGTAAATGTAATCAGATGTAGATGCTGGACTACCAGGAAAGAGGAAAAAAATATCAGAAATCCTGGATCAAATGAAATTAAACCCAGAACATGAGTAGTAAGATACATGCTTTGAAAATCTGGTAAGGCTGTCATTGCCATAATCCCTCAAGTACAGTCACTGTAACATCACTCTTCTTAACTTGGATGAGCTTTTTCTGCATCACATGCTGCTGATTTGAAATAGTGGATGTTCCAGCACCTGGGATACCCTAAACACCAGTGAGAGTCCACACAGAAAGTGAGGAATTCTTTGCCTACTCCTTCATACCTCATATTCACTTCTGAAGTACACTACTACTAAAAGAAGTACAAGTACACAACAAGATTTAGTTCAATCACTCTGATGTAATTAAGTCAAGGATTTCATCTTCGTTTTGTGCCCCCAAAGCCTGCAAAGAAAAAAAAAAAGTCAGCTCCCCCGTGGCCTTTCCACTGAACTCTCTAGCTCTAAAAAGGCTAAAGGTGGCAAGGGAGATGAGGTAAACATATTTGCATGAAGTGGAACAGCAAGCAACTGTGGGCTGACTGGCCTGGAAACTATTTTACTCTTGCAGATTAGACAACCTGCATTCTACAGAGAACATGTCTGTGCATGTTTGCTGGAGAAGGGCATGCGTAGTGCACATCAGAAGGGAAAGCCTTAAACTAAGGCACCTTGCCAGTGAAGACAAGCCCAATGCTGGTGGTGCCATGCCCACTGCAGGCCTGTGGGGAATTTCATGCCCCACAATGGTGCCCTACTTCCAGATGGAATGGAAGGAAGGGACATCATTACATGCCACTGACACCACGTGGTAAAATAAAACAAGAAGCTTGTTGAACCTCAACTAACATCTGCATGTTTTTGATAGGTCAAAGTCTCTTGAGCTTCAGGAACCTGAAAGGTGTTTTGCCTTACCAGAAGCAGTTCTTGTCCCTGAGCTGCTGCCTTCTGTAGAATTCCTTGAGTACCCATTCATAGGAGGTGCAGCTGTGGGATCTGTCCACATACTGTGATACGGGGAACGCGGCTGTGCTCTGGCATGAAACAAAGTAGAAGAAAGGTTTCATTACTGGCCTTAGGAAAAATTAAGAAGATACCATTCCAAACAAGAGAACTGACTGCACCTTCAAGGGAAAACTGTAAGCAGTTATTTCAAAGCTGGAAATGTTCCTATTTTATGTATTGAACACATTGAGAGTAAGGATATCCAGTGCTGTGGTGTCATAATCTGTACACTTTCAGAAGGAAATTAAGCTTTGTTCTTCAGGATAAGCAATTCTAACAATTGCAAATGAGGAAATTTTTCTCTCTGAAATTTTGACCTTAGATTCTGCCAGACAAGAAAGAAGTTTGAAATCTGAAGTTTAAATGCATTTTGGCATCACCTACATCCCAGGCATATTTGGCAAGAGGAGACATCCTTCTGTTAAGTGGATGTCTTTGACTCACTGACTTAAATTTACTTGCTTCCATGGATATGGAATTTCCTGCTGTTGAAATTTACAAATAGCTCTCTCACACTTCCTGGCACCAACATTTTGAGGCACATAATTTCAAAAGCCTAAAAAACCAAATGAAATAACACTGGACCAAAGACTGTTTAAAATAAAAAAGAAGCCCCAGTTAGGAAGCTTGTTCATGTATTTGGACTTACTCAGTAACATCTCTAATCTTGAACAATGATTTGTGGCTACTGAAATTGGGGTGTGTGTAGAAATCAGGGAACTAACCTGTATGTAGATACTACATAAATATAATGCCTCAACACAAGAGTCATGTATTTAAGACTTAAGAAATACCAGGCCAATAAAAACTTTAACACATTATACCTTAGAAAAATTCTTAGCAGAATGAATATAAGGCTTCTGTTATTAAAAATAGCCCACAACTTCACAATGAAGATGCTTAGCACACTCCTGCCCATAAATCTTACTCTCTAATCTGTTACATTGCTACAGGAATAGACTTGATACATATGCAAGTTATTTGACAGATAGAGAAAACTGCTTAGGCTCTGAAAATTCGCTGCAGGAATCTCATCTTTTCTCCAGTGAAGCCTAGAATGGCAGCAGTTGCTCTCTTTAAACTGTTAACCTAAAAATGATGCATTCTACATGTCTAAAAGTCTATAGCGAGTATGGCCTACCAGACCTATTTTAGGAAAGATGACACCAATACAAGAGACCCATCTACAGATGATTGTATGTTTAATATGACTATTTGTGTTTTAAGGCATTCTGCAGACAAATTGTTTATATGCTCAATTTAATTTGCAGGCCATCACGCCAGGTCAGAGGAAGCAGACTTAAGTACCTCAGTCTTTCCAATTTTTCGTCAGAAACATGTCTGAAATGTCTCTGGTCCTGGAGCTACAAACAGCTGCTCAAAATTCTTCTGGCAGTAGGATTTTATAGCTTGAATGACACAGGCCTGAAAGCTTAGAAACAATGTCAACATAGTATATGGCATACCCCCTGAAAGCTTAAATGCTTAAAATCTGATAATATATGTATTTTACCTGTAACTGCCTGCCAAGTAGCCTAGCAAGCCTCCTGTTCCTAATCCAGTCCAAAATCCTGGTCCTGAGCTGGTTCCATGATGGGAATGAGTTCCAAAGCTGCTGTCATCTTAAACAAAATGAAGATAGGAAGCATCAGTTAGTAATAGCCTAATCCTCAGGCCAGCTGTTGCAACAAGATTCTCTCCTGTTAGAGAGAACAGAAAATTAGACAACAAACTGCTCCTGATTTCAGCAGATTCTTGATCAAGCTTAACTTGAAAGGCCTCATATTTCAGAAGGCAGGAAAACCCACAGAAATGAACACTATTGTAAAGAGTTTTATGTTAAAAATCTGCTTCCACTTCATCTCACAGCCCTGATGTTTGCAAAACATGGAAAGAGTCCCTGCCTGCTGATCTATAAACAGACAAGTTAGATTAAAAATAGAAAAGGAAGCGAAGAAAGAATAATCTGCTGAAGGTCACAGAGCAGGCCAGAAGCAGATGCAGGAACACAAATCAAGGAGGTAACGCTGTGCAACGAGCAAACCACAAAGACACAGGGCTCCTAATCTCACTGAGCACAGCTGCACAGTTTGAGTCACAGAGGCTCAGTGTAACGCTAACATTACTGGTATTGTTCCTGGTAATCCTAGTCTGGCACTTGTTATCAAAAGCCAAGCTAACTGCAATCACATTGCAAAGTTTTTATTATGCATGAGTCACCAAGCTTGACAAATACCCTGATGAAATTGTAAGTTGTGGGGGAAGGAGTCACACATTTTTTTACATGCAACCTGCATAACATAAGGTCCTGAGTCAGAACAAATGTTTTCCATTTAGAAATGAAAAGAGAAAATACAAACCCAGACTAGAACAATTTTCTGGTCTAGTAAAAATCATGGATGCAAGAATAAGCTCAACCCCAGGCTTAACACATAAGGAAGCATAAAAAGGACTGAAGATAATATTAGGGTGTCCCTGAAACATGCCCACCTGAACAAGTGGGCCAGAGATGACATAGGTAAAAATTACAGAGGGCCTGGTTTGTCTTCAAACTGAAATGGTTTGTTTGAAGTCATAGAAGATAAAACAATAACGAAATAATGGGTTTCAGTCTACACTGGATTGGATTTGATGTTGAATTTCATTTTGAATGTGTGGGGAGAAAGATAAACTTTCACTGGGATGATATACCATTAAATTATGCTAATTTGGAACAACAACAAAAAAATTACTTCATTTGCTGCAAAAACAATGTTAATCAGAGATGAACCAACTCATTTGTTCAAAAGCACCATGACCAAACACTGAGTCAGAAAACAGTAATTTTTTGTTGAAATATCTAGAGTAAACATTAAGAATCATATTAAACCACTAACAGAGAGAAAGCAGAATTTAATTAAGATAGTCTAGCTAAACAAGTTTCACAGGACACATTCTGCATGTTAAGGGGATTTAAAATGAGGCAAATTAAATATTAACAGCAATATGTGAACAACATTGCTTTTAGTTACTGTCCAGGCTTCTAAAGGCTAAATTCCTGGAACACACGGACATGCACTGAACTCAGAGATGTGCTTTTGCTCTGCTCCTGCAATGTAAGGCAGACACCAAATGCATGAAGTAGCCTAACACTTACTATTTTTAATCTGGCTCCACATTTCAGAGTTTTCCTCGTTACTTTGTCTGAAATCTAAAGAGACATCACTGACATCACATTTTACTAAAAACATCACAAGTTAAACATTATATGGCTCCCAATGTGTATTTTAAGTGTCTCAGTTTCCACCAATCATCAAGAAAACATTCTTTCAAGGCCCTGCCCTTGCTCGATTTGAGACTCCTGCAAAGAAAAATGCATTGGGGCAATTAACTGACAAGGAACTGAACAGAAAAAAATGAAAATAACTCTTCACTGTTTTGCCTGAGCCCAGAGTGACAGAGCTGCGTGTCACAGCCAGGGCTCTTGCTGACCACCACAGTACAGGCAGTGCCATGCCCACACATGGCCACTGATGCACACACAGCACGGACAGACTGTCTGACATAACTACATGCAAAAAAAAAAAAAAAAATTTGCAATGCCAACAGAAGCAGATTCCCTTTAATTTTCTGGTGCAGGTACAGCTGAAAGTTTCTGCTGTGCACGCCCTGCACAATGGTATCCAAAAGAATTACACTGCACCCTCTGTTGGCCAAGCTGCTTGAGTAAAACTTGGAGAAAGCATTAATAAACTTGGAGAAAGCATTAATAAGCATTATTAAAATATAAACTTTTGACTAAGTAAACTTAATCCTTGCTATGTATTTTCTTGCCAAAATCCCTTCTCTATTTTACAAAAAAAAAAAAAAGGAAGTTATGTAAATTGTGTGAGAGTGTAATTTAAGTTCCAGTATGTGAGCAGCTGGCATGTTTACAGCCAGTTAAATGATTTAGTCAGACACCAAATGAGTAATGTTTATTTCCCTGAGATACTATGACTGATTAAGGAAGACCATTTGTTATGTGACAGAAGTCACCAGTTTTCTGGGAAAAGAAAAACTTCCTCTTTTCCCAGCAGCAGCCTTGCCACTGCTTTTGTAATTTTCAACTTCAGATGAAAGACCCCACATGAGATTCAGATGCTGTACCCTCTAATGACTGTTCACAGACACTCTTCTTTGCTCTGGGAACCAAATCTTTCAGCTGCTGGGACTACACTGAAGCCCTGTTAAACAGAGGACTGGTACATGATACTCAACTCCATCAACTGCTTTGTGAATGAAACCAGGGCTGAAAGACTCGTTCTGTAAAGTTTCAAAGTGCTCCTTTGACATGGCTTTGTTTCTGGCTGTGTAAGACCATTCTCTTTTCCAGATTACCTATGACAATTATTCTCCCTGTCACAATCCTGCTATTTCACAGGTGATGAAAAGAATGCTTGCAGAGCATGGGGAGATGGAGATGACTTTTCAAAGGTTCAAAGGGCAGCCTGCCCTGAAAGCCTGTGGAAAACCAAGCCTTTATTTCCTCTTTTGAACAAAGCAGAATGCAAAGCTGGCAAGCTCTTTGGCAGTCACCTGCAAATGCTGTGGTTTTAACTCTATCCCACCTTCCCTTACCACAGATAAAGCAGGACAATCCTGCTTGCTCTTTTCAATACTGTAAATGGCTCAGAGCCCTACCTGTGAAGGTGGACTTAAAACCAGGAGGAGGAGGTGCCTGCTGACTCTGCCAGAAGGGCCGAGAGAACCCATCACTGTCTCCAGAACTCGGCTGAGACTGCTGGTTGTTGCTGAGGAAGAACTTGTATACTCCAAAAGCAAGAATGAGAAGAACAATTACAACAATTGCTCCGGAACCAGAATCAGAATAATCTTTCCTTGACTGGTAATAGCTAGAGCCAAAGCTTCCAGAGTTCTTCACTTTCCTTTCACCTTCCTCAGTCAGCTCCAGCCTGAACAGCAAACTACAGGAGCCTCTTAGGATGTAAGGATCATCTGGGTAATCGTAGCCTTCACAGCTCACTTCTAGCTGTCCAAAACGGTATGCGTTTTCCAAGTCTGCTTTGCACTGCCACTGAAAAAATAAACACAATACAAAGTAAAACATACTGCTCCAAAGATGAAAACCTGTCTGCTTACCCAAATATGCCCTGAAATAAAGCTGTAATTGCTAACAAATAATCTAAGGGGTATAGAGTAAGAAATTTCTGTGCGCACCTATTTTGAAAAGGAGTAGGAATTTGATGTTTAAATGAATTTTAAATCCTAAAACTTAAAAAAATTGTATCTTTCAGAACACTGAAGAGTTACAACTCTGGAAGATTCTGGTTTTCTTCACTGAACAGGATTTTCAAATATCCCTTCTTTAGATACAGCAATACTGCTAAAAATGTGTTGTACCCTGTGCAATAGCTACTTAATAAATGCCTGTCCTGTACAAACTCGATGGCAGCTCCAAAAACGTTAACACGTGAGCCTGAAATCCAGTGCACCCTATTCCATTTCTGTCTGTGCAGAAATCAAAAGAAACCGGGACAGACATCATGAGGCATCCATATGCAACAAGTTACAATTATACTGGGGATTCTCTGGTTGAATATAGGTGGATCCTCAGCCTCATGTTTCCTTGAGGTACCCAAACACAGGGATCTCTAATGGCACATAACATGTATTTTGGAGAGGAAATAAAAAGCAGTTGTTTCTAAATTAGTAATTCAGGACAGCATTACCAACTGTCAATTCAGATTTGGCTGTTCTTTCACAGTACTGCATCAGTTTTAGCAATTACTTTCAGCCTTGATTCCTGGTTATCTATTGACAGGAGCCTCGGTAGCAGCTAACAAAACAGAGGGTCATGGCTATTTACTGACTAGCATTCACATCCTAAGGTGCAAGAAAAAGTCAGGCAAGTCTGAAATTTAGTTTTTAAAAGGCAGAGCTGAAGTGAAGCAAATATTTAGAGGCTCTTTCAACGCTAATAAAAATGGAAATCCACAAAGCAATAACAATTCAAGAGCATCCCCTGCGGTTTGCAAGAGTTTGATTTTATGAACTTGAGCACCATTTTATTTAAAACCAACAAAGGTTTTCATACCATGCTTTTACGTTAGCTCCTTCAAAGATATGTCAAACATATACCTATAGCAGTTCTGGAAAATCCAAATCTGAAAGCATTTAGGTAAAGTTTTAACTGCAAGAGTTCATGTAACAAAAAGCACCTGAACTGACAGCCTAGCTCATTACTCTTTGCTCCTTCAGAACTTACCAACTTGGGGGAAGGTGATTTCATGAACAGTTTAACAAGTTTTAAACAGTTACCTGTACATCATAGCCATCCCATCCTTTGTTGTAACACTGAACAACCTCAGGGACACGGGAACACCCCGCAGAGCCTCCTGTGCACTGCAGCTGAGGGACCGCAGCTGTCCGCCTGGATGTCGTGTATTGCCCTCTGTGGAGAGTGAGCGCCTGAACATCCCGCAGCAGAACCTTCCCTGAAACAGGCAGCACAAAGAATCGCAGAAGCCATTAGGCTGGGAAAGACCTCTGCTAACACCGAGCTTAACCCCAATAAACAAGCCCTACCACGTCCACCAGACCATGGCACTGAGTACCACGTCCAGTCTTTCCCTAAACACCCCAGGGACGGTGACTCCACCACCATCCTGGGCAGTCCATTCCAATATTTAATCACTCGTCCTGCGAAAAAATTCTTCCTACTGCTTGTCAGCGCTTGTGCAGGTGCACTCCTCTTGTCTACACGGGCCTCCTCTCAGGGAAAGGCTGCAGACACAGAGGCCGAAGCAGTAAGCCCGCATCTTTACGAGAAGAAGCTCTAGGAAGCATCAGATGCCCAGAGGGGAACATGGCAGAGCTCCCCTTTTCCTTCCGAGGCGTCTCTGGGCTATTCCTCGCATACAGACAGTCACCACTGACCGCGGTGCGGAATTACTGCTGCGACACAAGCCGATACAGAGGGAGCCCAAACCCAAAGGCCTTCCTAGCGCGGAGCCCGACACAAGCCCTTCCTCCCCGCTAAACCGGCAGCACTGCGCAGTGCCGGGCCGCGAGGAGCCGCCAGCGCGCCGGCAGGGGCGGCTGCGGCCGCGCTGAGCCCCGCTCGCCCCGCGGCTCTCACCCGGTCGGTCCCAGGCCAGCGCGGGTCCCGCGGCGGCGCAGAGCAGCAGCAGCGGCAGCAGGAGCGGCGCAGGGCCCGCCATGGCAGCGCCGGCTCCCCTCAGCCGGAACGGGCGGGGCTGCCCCGGGCCCCGCCCCCGATGCTCAGCGGGGCCAATCGGCGGCCAGGGCGCGGCGCCGCCAGGGCCTCGCGCAGGGGGCGGGGCCGCCGCCGCGGGGCCCGCGCGCGCGCCACGTCCGGGCGTCACGGGGCCGGGCCGGGCGGGGCGGGGCGGGGCGGGGCGGGGCAGGGCCCTCCCCCTCGGCGGAAGCAGCTTCCGCTTCCGCGAGGCACTTCCGCTCCCCGGCGGCGGCGCGCGCCTCTCCGGTGCCGCGCGGCTGGCGGGACGGGCGGCGCCATGGCGGGAATCAAAGGTGCGCGCGGGGCCGCGCGGGGCGGGGCGGGGCGGGCGCTCGGTAACGGCGGGCGGGCGCGCGCGGGGAGGCGCCGGGCCGCGCGGGCCCCCGGGCGGGAGGGGCCGGGAGCCGCCGCGGGAGCCCCCGAGTGCCCCCGGTGCGCCGGCGGCGCTGAGCCCCGCGCTTGTGTGAGGGCTGCGGCCCGTGCTGGGCGCGGCGCGCTGCCCCCCTCACGCCGGTTCGGTCTGTTCTCGTTGTAGCGCTGATCAGCCTGTCCTTTGGGGGAGCGGTCGGACTGATGTTCCTGATGCTCGGATGTGCCCTTCCCCAGTACAAGTATCGTGCACTCTCTTTCTATTCTTCGTTTCTTTTCTGTGTGTCTGTAACTCCACAGTAATCCGGCTTCCATCATGAGGGATTGATAAGTCCTCTCCGTGTAGGAGAGGCCTGAGGTTTTTTGGGTGGGGTTTGGGGGGATTTTGTTTTGGTTGGTTGGGGTTTTTTTGGCTTTTACTTCAAAAGATTGGGGTGGGAAAAAAAAATACCATCCAGGATTTAATTAACCCTAAAAAGTAATGGCAGCAAAAGTTAAACTGCCAGGCCTGGCTGCAGACTGTGAAAGGATGCGCTGCCCTGACTATCTCGACTGGTGACGAGCAGACAGCAGCATCTCCTGAGGCGGGCAGCAAGCGTGTGTTATCCAGGGAAGCACGTGCGTTTTCTGTGGCTGCCTAGTGATAGCTGGGCTGTCGGGGACTATCGCCTGAATCCTTGGCTGTGTCCCACTCTGGTAATGTGGCATCTCGAGTAATTGCAGCTGCTATCTGTACTTGCCCTGCACTGATTCCTATCTCTTAGTCTTCCGGAGATACCAAGTAGCAGACCAAGTGTTTAGATAGTAAGGCCTCTTTGCAAGTGAATGCTGATTTTACAGAAGATATTTTAAATTTACTTATTCAGTGTTGTATAAATCTCACATATCCTGTTAATGGTTGTGAATTGCAGCTCTCTACATACCTGACTAGAATTCTTATGCCAACTTTGTTATAAAACCAGCGCTGGTGACACAAACGCTTGGGAAGGAGACCCTTATTGCAGTTGTCCTTCAAACAATGCAGTAAAGTTTTATTGAAACTACGTGCCCTTGTGTTTGTGTGCCTGAGAAATCTAGTCTGGGGTGCTGCAAGCAACAAACCAAAGTGTTGCCAAATAAGGTGGTGTACTTCTTGTAGGTTTCTGCCGGTTGCACTCAGATCTTAAAAAAAAATGAAAGTCTTGGTTTCCTACAGTGGCTGAGTATGGGCCGAGAACAATACTCTGCTCCATGTGTGCACTGAAAGCTTATGGACAGAATGATGTAAGGGCCCTGCAAAGGCATCTCTGCAATTCCTAAGTACAGCTGGCAGGATAAACTTGGAGTTAAGCTCACCTTGTGAGGGGGCATTAGATTTAGGCTTGCTTTATGAATATCCTGTTAGTGAGCTCTGCTGCCGTTGAGGTCAGCTGAAGCCACTCACAGTCTGTTGGATTAATGTCAGCTCATTCCAAGGCAAAGGATTTGCCTTCTCTGGGCTTGTCTGTATTTCCTAAATGGGGATGCTGGATGGGGGAAATTGCATTGCTTTTAGGAGGAGCAGGAAGTAAATCCAGTCAACTAAAACTTCTCTTCTCCTTTCTTTTTCAGCCAGTACTGGCCACTGTTTGTTCTGTTTTTTTACATCCTTTCCCCTATCCCGTACTGCATAGCAAGAAGATTGGTAGATGACACGGATGCTACAAGTAATGCCTGCAAGGAGCTAGCAATATTCCTTACAACAGGCATTGTGGTCTCAGCGTTTGGACTGCCCATAGTGTTTGCAAGAGCAGAACTGGTTAGTAATATTTCAAGCTGTGATTGCTTTTTGGGTTTTTTTCTGAAAAACTTTGTTCTTTGTGTCTGTTTGGGGTTTTTTTAATTGAAGGTAAAGCCTTCATGCACTAAATAATTCTTAAAATTACGTACTTTTGGAACCAGAATAAGAGTTCTTTTGGCAAGAAAAATCAATAAAGAAACAGGAGCATAGCAGAACACTGTGATTGCCAATTGCTTCTGTGGTCATGGAATAAAGCTTAACAAAGCAATGCAGAGAAAATGAGACAGAAAATACTGTGAAAACTTAACAGGGAAGTAACCAAATATAGAAGTGTAAACAATGCTTTGAAGACAGTTTGTGGAATAGTTGGACTAAAGCAGCATGAATAAACAAACAAACAAAATGCATTTTTGTACTGACTGTAAATGATATTGTTGTAATTTTTTAAAACTTCCATGTTCTCAGTACATACTTCCTGGTATACAGCTTTTCACTAAAATACTTTAAAAGTTCACTTTTAAAGTGAATGTCAGAAAGCGCTACCAAGTCAAAAAACATGGAGTACACTTTCATAAATGTCTTTAGGCAGGAACAGTTCAAATGGGCAGTTTGAATGCCTCACATCCTTTGAGTAATCCACTTACTCTCCTGTGAAAACATCCACCTCCTTTTTAGTCGCTGAGGTTTTGAAGACCTTAAATATCTGTTTTAAACAGTCTTACAGCATAGCTGGGCTGCAGATGTGTTTGATGCTGTAGTCTGGCCTTACTTTACATACCAAACCAGTTGTGCCTGTTAGCCAATGCCTTGAGTACAGCTGGAAGAAACTTGCAGTGCTGCTTGGCTGGCTGTGAATTTGTCAGGTAATTTTGGGTAAACCCAGCCTGCTTGGTGTAACCACAAGTAATGAGACATCACCTCTTGCATCATGGACATGTTACTGAACTTGGCTGAGAATGGGACAATAAGATGTTACCTTTTGTCTTGCTAGGGCTCAGCTCCAAACGTGTCTAACTGAATTCCCCCTGTTCACAGATTTACTGGGGCGCGTGTGCACTCGTTCTTACCGGGAATACAGTGATCTTTGCCACGATCCTGGGATTTTTCTTGGTCTTTGGCAGCAATGACGACTTCAGCTGGCAGCAGTGGTGAAAGGAACATAAGAGAACTATCCACAAGCATCTCGTCATGCAGTGGCCATCCATACAAATGAGAGAATGGGCAATAAAGAGAAGTAGCGTAGCAAGCCTCTTGAGTATTCTAGATGCTCCTTTTGACGTTGTTCGTTCTGAGTGTACTACTGTTGCTGACAGGGTTTCTACGTTTTTATGAAGTGGAGAGATGATTGATTTCATTTTTACCTATGGTATGTTTTTAGGTGCTCTCTTGGTTTAAAATTGTCATCCTTCTGTCCAATGTTTTATGTGAAGCTTTAAACCAGGAACAACATTTAAACATAGTTTCAAAGATTTAAAGTTGAGGGGTTTTGGTGGGGTTTTTCTTTGTTGGTGGGGTTTTTTTGTTTTGTTTTTAAGTTAAGCATTAATACTATGTTTCAATTTTTTTTTTTTAATACCAGGATTAAATTATATACAAGCTGAATGGAGGTAAGAGATTGTCCACCACCATTGCCAATTACCAGATCAATAGATTGTTGCTGTATTTTAGCAGAGGCAAGGTGGGTTGGAGAGTACCGGTTGCAGATTTTCTTCTGCCCATACCTCAGACTGGGTGATGAATGTTGATAGCCTTCATTTCAAGAGAAGGCTGAGGAGCAGGTAGAGTTATTTGGGAGAAAAGTCCTAAATTTTAACACCACTTGCTCTTTTACCTGCTTTGTTACCGATTCTGTGGATGTGACATTCAAATACTCTGTAAATGTATTGATGCTGACATACAAAACTGAAGTGTATTGTAGGGGAAGAGAAAATGATGTTTAAATTCCATTTTTTAAAAAAAGTATCTTTTGAACTCTTTCTATTTATAAGTATTGTATGGTTTTGAAGTTTTATGTCAACTTTTTACCACGAAGATGGTAAAATGCTCATATATGGAACTACTCGTCTGTGTTAATTTGAAGCATATACAAAGCTATTTCCTCCTCCCCCTTTTTAATTTATTTTATACATAGCATATATATATAAAATATATAATAAAACAGCTTTTAAAATGTAGATTAAAACTTTGTGTTAAACTTGCCTGAGTTTTTCCCCCCCTTTTTTTTTTTCTTTTTTTTCCCCTCAATGCAGCTGCGGCATGACTTTTTCGGAAGTCACTGGCTGAACTGATTTCACTGACTGTTTTTAAGTTCTTATGCACTATTGGTTAATAAGATTTACTGTTATGTCTGTAACTGTAGCTTGTGTTCTGTAAGATTGCACATGTAGCTTCAAGTATTTAAGACAAGTTTTCTGCATACCTCTCAATTGTCCGGATTTTTCATTTGAAGAAATCAGCCATCAGACATTCCATCACAACACAGTTGATGAGCACCACTTAACCAGGTTTGCCTGTACCATGTGCAGTGATGACCTTGACCAAACTTACTTCCAAACTGTATTTTTCAATTCTTTAAAAATAAGTCTGTGAAACTTAACCATGTGGAGTGAAAAGCTGACAGTTGCTTAGGTTTTGCTTAACAGTGTGAAAAGGCAGAGAACTGCAGGTCTTAGCTGTAGTACTTGTGCGCAGGTGCAAACAAAGTATAAAGCTTGCATATATATCTATGTATGTTCATAAATGTACATGGATATATCCAAAGTCTGATAGTAATGGGGTGTGCTCCAGGAAGTGGTACTGGCAGGTGGGGGCAGCAGGGGTGCACGTACCTACCCACACTGCTTTCTTAATGTCCTGTGGGTGAAACAGGAACAAGTGGGTGCCAAGGCTCCGGTGCAGAAGCCAGTCCAAAGCAGACTATTTCAAGCATAGGCAAGTGCTTCACCAGGCTGCCTGTGATGGTGGCATTTGGAGCTGCACGAGGCCTGTAGGATCACATGTTTCTTCCCTTTTTTCAGCAAGATTTCTGCACCCACGCCCCCAGTACAATGGAGGCTTCAGAAAATCTTCTGTGGCTAAAGTTGCAGTCCTCTGCAGTCCTTACGAAGGAAGAATGCCTAGGACTTGTACAAATATGTATCTGTTACCTACTTTTTTTTCATGATCAGGAACTGTTTCCTCCATTCCTGAAGCCACGTGATGCTACTCTTCAGATCACTGGTCGTGGAGCTGTGTATGTATTGGTGGTGCATTTTTTGTTTGTTAATTGCATTACAGCACTCCCTCCTTGCTTGCACACCAAGTACACGCAGCATTGCTCTGATTTATGAGTGGGACACTTGAGAGGTATGATCCTTCCATATAATATGCACTGAGACTGTGTTACCATCCTTCTAGAGGGAAAAACTTTGAGCGATACAAATTTTAAATAGCAGTCTTGAGTTCTGTATGTTTAATCAAAAATACTCTAATAAAAAGAGTATTTTGTTTAAAGTATTAATTGTTCTTTTTCCTTTCTAATGTGGTTGTCATTCCTGTGGAAGAGATGACACCAGATTGCTCACTAGACCTTCAGAGTGAATATTTGTGTTTTTTACCTGGGATTGCTCTATAAAGAGGGGCTACAATGTCCAAGCTGCACTGAGCTGACTTTTTTTGGTCATATCTCACACGGCAGTTCTTTCTGCAGTTTCTGTTTGAAAGCCAAATCCTGGTATGTTGGTGGTGTTATACAAAGTGATGGCCACCTTTACCCTGAGTCACACCCTGTGCCTGAGAGCATTGTCCCGAAGCTTCTTGCATTGTCAGGCTTGGTGCTTTGCCCACTTCCCTGGGGAGCTGTTCCAGTGCCTGATCACCCTCTGAATGAAGAACCTTTCCCTCATATTTAGCCTAGACCTTCCCCAGCTGAGTTCCATTCCATTTCCTTGAGCCCTGTCACTGGTCACCAGAGCGAAGAGGTCGTACTTGCCCTTCCTCTTCCCCTCATGAGGATGTTGTGGACCCCAATGAGGTCTCCCTTCTCCTCTCCAGGCTGAACAGACCAAGTGCCCTCAGTCTCCTCACACAGCTTCCCCTCAAGGCCCTTCACCATCCTTGTGGCCCTCCTCTGGACACTCTCTAACAGCTCCATGTTTTTTATACTGTGGCACCCAGAGCTGCCCCCAGCACTGGAGGTGAGGCTGCCCCAGTGCAGAGCAGGGCAGGAGAATCCCCTCCCTTGCCCGGCTGCCGATGCTGTGCCTGATGCCCCCAGGACACGCTTGGCCCTCCTGGCTGCCAGGGCACTGCTGGCTCATGTTCAGCTTGCCATGGACCGGGACCCCCAGGGCTCTTTGTGCAGCGCCGATCTCCAGCCTCTCGTTCTCCGGTCCATACACAGAACCAGGGCTGCCCATGTGCAGACCCCGCGCCTGCCCTTGTTACAGTGCACACTCGCAGCGCTGCCCGCAGGGGTGAGGAGCTGTAGCGCCCTCAGACACTGACAGAGCCGCGGGCCCGGCGCTGCTCGGGGCGGGCGAGAGGCGGCGCCGGGAGGGGCGGGGCTGCCGGAAGGGCACCGGCACCGGTAGGGGCGGGGCCCCGCTCGGCACTTCCGCTTCCGGCGCAGCGCCGCCCCCGCGACGTGTGTCTGGTCCCGGTGCCAAGATGGCGGCGGCCGCGGGGGCGGCGGCGGCGGCGGGACTGTGGAGCGAGGTGAACCGCTGCGGCCAGAACGGCGACTTCGCCCGCGCACTCAAGTCCGTCAACAAGAGTGAGTGCGGCGGCAGTGCCGGCCCCGGCCCCGCCGGTCTGCGGGCTCTGCCCGGGCGCGGTGGCCTTGCGGAGGAGCGCTGCCGTGTGGCGGGGAGCGGGCGGTGTCCGTCCGTAGGCTCCGTGCCGGGAGCAGGGCTGCGGGCGGAGGCTCCGGGGGTCTCACTGTGCTGGGGCAGAGGGAAGAGGGGCAGCCGGGGCCCGGGCTCCGCTGCTGTACCACAGCCATCGGGTGCTTGTGTTGCATCACGCATCCCTTGCTGTGGGTCAAGCCTTCGGAGTTACTCGCGGGTTTTCCTTCCGTTTTGATCACGGCAGGAAGGAGGGCTTTTCCCCCGGTGTTGTGCATATGGACCTACTGACTTGGGAGCGATAACTTGCTCGGAGCGGAGAGTCCGCGCTGAGATGTGTTGTTTTGGTTGTTTGGCATCCAAAAGGGGATTGCTGTGTAAGGCATGTTGTGGTTAAAAGTTATGCCTTTGCTGCTTGTAGGCAGTAGGGATTCATCTCCTCTCCTAGAAAAGCTGGCATCCATGAAAAAAAAATCAAACAGCAAAACCCATGCCTCTCTTCTAGTTCCCCTCACTGTCATCCACTGGCAGAAAGTTTTAGCGTGTGAAGTGATTCCCTGACGAGAGGCACGCTGTTCTTGTGTAGCAGCTGTTTTCCTTCCTGAGTATCCTTTACGTGGCACTGGGGCCTTGGCACTGTGTTTTCTGCCTGGAAGTGAAATGCCAATAAAAGCTTTGCCCAGGTGTGCACAGCCCCTTTGGTGCATCCCTCTTCCAGATGTGTTAGCACAGTGGATGCTTTGGGTAAGTTGAGGATTTAGGCTGGGTTCTTTTATCCTGATGGAGTTTGTTTCATGATCTGAGCCAAAGCAAGCCATGCCAGGATGCTTTAAGTTGATGTGACCACCCTCTAGGATGGGTTTTTGCAGCTGTAACAATATGAGGCTCTTGCAAAGCTCGAGTGTGTTTGGCAGTGAGTTGGATCCTTGTGTTGAAACTGGTTTCTTCTCCAGTACTGCAGATCAACAAAGACGATGTGACTGCCCTTCAGTGTAAAGTAGTGTGTCTTATCCAGAATGGGAACTTCAAGGAAGCCCTTGCTGTAATCAATACCCACACTAAAGTGTTAACCAGGTGAGTTGTGCCTTGCTGTGCTCCACAAAATATGAAACTCCTAAGTCCTTGAGAAGCTGCTGCAGCTTCAGTGGAGGGGACTAATAAAGCAGGAAAATAAAGAGGATATGCTCAGAGACGTTGGGGTTGGTCTTCTCAGTGACACATTGATTTTTGGGAGGGGATGAGATGGGGTCTGGTTGAGTTTGAGGCAGTCTTAACATCTTGCTGTGAGTGTTGAAGGGATTGCCCCTAACCTAGTTTTCAGCCGCTTTCACGTGCTGATTGTGCCTGTAGGTGTGGCTGGGTAGCACAGCTGGTTCAAGGGAAGGGGACAGATCTCTCGGGGAGGGAAGGGAGAAGCCTTGTTGGTGGCAGTGAGCTGTTGGCTCTGCTTGGCTGTCTCACCCTACAGCTCCTTGGGGTCCTTTTCCTTGCCAGCCTGAAGGAGCTGCCTCAGCTTTTGGGGTGGTGCAAGCCCTTTGTGCATCCTCTCAAAATCAGGACCTTGGAGACACTGTGTTTAAGAACAAGTCAAGCTTCCCATTTGTGTCATTAAGATTCTAATTTTATTCCTCATAAGGATACTCTTTGTGCAATGACAAGGATGAGAAGTGCTACCTAAGAACTGGTGGCAGCAAAATTTTTGTATTTCAGTTACTGTTCTTATTAAGGAACTTCCCAGAAAGGTTACCAGTGTGATGAAACATACCCTTGTTTTTGTTCACATCTGAATAACACATAATTACCCTGTTCACCAGTTGCTTCTTACCTGGGACACAAGGGTTTAATTGAAGTTTTTTAGCTTATTATTCGGTAAGGAGGAGGAATTTTTTTTTTTATATTCAGCTGGTTTCAGAGTTCTTCCTATAACTTCTTTAGGCTTACTCTACTGTGTGTCTGTTTCTATGTCCTGCAGAGCAAGGAAAGTGGTGGTCCTTGGTCTGTCTTGAAGTTTTCCTATCCTGCACTGAGCCTGCTTTGCTTTAATTCTAAATGCCATTAATTTTCAAACTTCCTCAACAGTCAGTTGAATCGAGATAATTTTAAATAGGCAAAGAAAAGCTGATTATAAGTGGCCCCAGGCATGAACTAAAGGAATTGCTGATTAATTTTCCTTTGGCTTAACTGGTAACTCAGGGGGTAGGTGGAACATAGCATTCAAGGCTCTGCTTCTTTGAGAATGCTTCCCTGCTGGTGTGAGCTTGCTTTGAAGCCAATTTTGTGTTGGCAAAAGCAAACCCTTTTGCTGCAGTTGTTCTGTGATGATATTTCAAAACAGGTTAATGTTGCCTTTGTCTTGGTATCGGCCTGTAAGTGGGACTGTGTTTTAGACCTTTTCCTTTCTCTCTCTCTGTGAGTCAATTGTCTTTAAAAGTGTGCTGTGACAATATTTCATTGCCATGTGATGCCTTCTCCTTAAGGAAATGTCACAGAATGAAGTTTGCTATTGTTTTACCTTTTAAGCATTTGATTAGCATAATCAGTAGGCAGCCTGGAGCAGAGAGGATTTGGAATGCTATGTGTGTGGAAATGCCATTAAAAAGGAACCCTTTTTTTTGGATGAAGTTTTGATATGCTTTCTCTGTTAACACAAAGTAAATAGAAGATACTTTCGGTGCTGAACAGATACAAGATTCAGTAATCTGGGATCACATGTTTGGATTTTTGGTTATGTATCAGTCTGTGACTAATTAGGGCTGGTTGTAGGTGGGTGAGTGCTGTTGAATGGAAACTCCAGTGCCTGCTGTCAGCCTTTGTCTTGTCCTTGCAGTGACGTTATTGCCTTTGAGAAGGCCTACTGTGAATACAGGTTGAACCGTATTGAAAGTGCTCTCAAGACCATTCAGAGTGCCAGTCAGCAGACAGACAAACTGAAGGAGCTTTATGGACAAGTGGTAATTACAAGCTTTTCTTCCTGGTGGGAGTTTCATTTGCTGGATGCCTTGTCCCTCCTTTAGTGGGGAGCAAGTATGGGGACAGAATTTCCTTCTTTGGTTTGAAGGTAAGGACAGGTACAGTTCCAGCTGCTCAGACTTCTGTGGAGCTTCAGTTTGCCTGTTTCTGGAGGCAAAGTCATCATCTTATTCCCACTGAACCAAAGCAATACATCTGTGACTTCCACTCCCTTCCTGGGTCTGGCTTGGTATTAGCCATCTAGTTGGGGAAGAAAGAGATCTGATGGGATTTGTTTGTGTTTCAGCCATCTGTTTGCATTAGATACCTGTTCAGGAATGGTTTGTGGGACCTGACATCTCAGGTATTAAAAGTGATGCAGAAAAGAAGTTACACTTTTTCCTTTCATTTTTTCCTGGTTGATCAGAACAGTTCTGTGAAGAATTGGGTATCTTCTCTCATCTGCATGAAAGACCATTCATTTAATTTCTTTCTTAGAGAGGCGATCTAATTTGGAAGAAGGCTATTTGAGGACAAAACTGAGTAAACTGCTGCTTTTAAAGAAGCTGTTTTAGGAGTAAGAGCTGTGTCATTTTTGTGCAGGTATCTGGTGTCATTGCTTGAGTCTTTGCAAGTGCAGTCTGTATAGTTTGCCCTTAAAGGTAGATGCAAATGTCAGTAGTGTTCAGCTTAAAACATATGATGCTCTGCTGCCCCCAGTCCACGGGGAGGGAGGAAGGAGGCTGTAGTTACCAGCATGCACAGAAAAATACTGTTCTGAATGCAAATCCCTTTCCTTTCTCAGTTGTACAGACTGGAGCGTTATGATGATTGTCTGGCTGCCTACAGGGATCTCATCCGCAACTCCCAGGATGAGTATGAGGAGGAGAGAAAAACCAACCTCTCTGCTGTTGTGGCAGCACAAAGCACATGGGAGAAGGTGGTGCCAGTAAGTGAGTATGTGTGTCTATGGGTGTAAGAGTGAGAGCCAAGGAATAACAGGACAGACTGTTATTTGGGTTGTAGATATTGAGCAGGACAGAAATGTGTTCCTGTCCCTTAAAGATTCCTGAGTGTGTTGAAGATCACCTAGTGCTTTTCCCTGTATGGAGGAATAAATGCTGTTACTGTTCATGAATTACACTTCACCTTTGATCTCTAGAAAGCTTGTACTATTAGATGTCACAGCAGAGGAGGAAGTAGATTTTCCTGAACCTGCATTAGCAGAACACCTGTGGTGACTAGCACTTTCCTTTCTCATTACCCTCTTGCCCAGGGTTAAAGCTAATTGCTCTGATCACCCAGCCGTGCTTGGGAGTATTTTGGTTAAGAACAGTGCAGATTGTAATGTTTTGTTTAGAAATCCTTGTCCTTGTGCAGAGCATGCTCAACTTTCTGTTCAGTGCTGTGGATCCACTTTCTAATTCTCTAGAGCAGCAGTTCTTACCTGCCCTCTTGCACCAGCCTAAGTAGTCCTCAGGTTCAGGCTGGAGTCCCCTTGCTGCCTTGTCAGTTGTCTCTGACTTTGTGCAGTGTGAGGGAAGAAGATCCTTTGTGCTGCATCTTACTTGCCAGGTGTGTGCCCTGTTCAAATTGCCTCTTAAATTTATTTTGCAAGGGTTAGTTTGAATGTACAGGAAAACTCTAGTTTGTGTCCACTGCCTGTCAAATCTGTGCAGATCACTTGGTGTTTATGAAGTATTATATTTGTTTTTCATGCTAGGAGGATTTAGGCCTTCGAGAAGCTACCTACGAGCTGTGTTATAACAGTGCTTGTGCATTGATTGGGCAAGGAAAGCTGAACGAAGCCATGAAAAAACTACAAAAAGCAGAAGGTAAAAGCCTGGTGAGGTGAGAGGGAAGCTTTGTGTGAAAGAAGTAGTTATTTGCTCGCTGTAGTCACAAATCAGAGGAAAAGAGGTTTTGAGAATTTAAAAACTGACCAGCAGCAGGATTTGTTGCAAAGCTGGTGTTTTTGTAGAAGTGTTCCTCTGCAGCTCTTTTCCGGAGCCATGAAGCATGTACCACCTCCTGGCTCTCCTACAGCCCCCTGATTTGTGTTCAATAACTTTGTGCAGTTTTTGGAAGCAGGATGTAGATGTGAGTGTAATCTCATAAGCATGAGATGTCTCATCTATTATCACTCCTGATTTTGTTAGTATGAGTATGTATTTAAATACATGCTATAAAAGTTCAAAATACTTCATGGTATGAAATTAGTATAAGCCTGTAAATGAACTTTTTAGCAAAGATTTTTTTTTTCTGTAGGGTGAAAGGGGGATTCTGTCTGTTTAAAAAGCCAACTGGGAAGAGAACTAGGAAGGACTAGTTCTGTTTGATCTAATTGCTCTTGCAGATAAATAGGTCAGTTCTGTCCCAGATTTGATGAAGAATAACAACTGTCCCATACAGCTGATAAGCATGTGTAATTTGAGCCTACGTCCTTTGAGAGTAGTTCTTTGGAGAGCAAACAAGTGATGTTCTGGTGAAGTATGAGAAAGTTAAGAACTGACTAGTAGTGTGGGTTCTGAAAACTAACAGAATTGCTGCCCCATAAAGGGTGGTGTAAGCTGAATATTGCAGGCTTGCAGCACTTAACTCACAAGACAGTTGCAGCTGAGTGATCTCTATGGGAAAGATCAGGAGCTGCATCTAAGGAAATTTGCTCAAGAGAGAAATTGAGTGTCTGGGAGGGACAGTATCTTCTGTGCCTTTGATATTTCTTCCACATCATTTAGTCTGCTCCCTCATACTCAGTCCCATCCATCATCAGACTTGTAGTCTGCTGTGCCCTTGTAGTGCTGCAGAAATTGCAGGGATCCATGAAAAAGTTCTATGTTCCCCCATGCTTCTTGCCTGTTTTTTCCTCCCTAAAGCCTTCTAAATTGTGGTTTTTTCAATGTGTTTTTCCTTGCAGAGCTGTGCCGCCAGTCGCTGTCAGAAGACTCTGTAAGTTCTTGGTGTTCTGGAGTGTGTTTGCTTTGCAGCAGTGGGAGTGAGGGTGCAGTCACAAAGTGCAGAGCCAGAGGACAGCCAATGCTGCTCTGCTGGTAGCAGCTTGTGAGGCTGGGGCAGCCGTCATGGCTGTTGCAGGAGGGCAGCTGACTCTGCAAGCTGTTTGCTGCTGTGCTCCTTGCACAGTTGCCTGCTCTGGCGCAGGTAGAAGGCTATAGGTTGTCTGAAACCTCTGTGTGACCTCCCCCTGCTAGGGATGAACACCTTGAGTGGGTGGTGACAAACAGGGGATTTGTAACCAATCATTGCAGAGGGGCAGATTCAATGTACATGTTAAAGTAATCTTCAGATTCTCACTGGAGTAGGTGGAGCTTTCCTTTCTCCCAGTTTAGCTCAGATATGCTTCTGTTTGTGCTGTGGCTACAACCTTCACCTAAGGCAGCTGAGGTACTTTGCTGCTGATACTGCCCAGGAATGCTCACAGATGTTTGCCAGCAGAATGCTGAAGCCAGGGGCAGAGAGGTGAGAGAGCAGCTTTTTACTTTTTTGCTTTGATTTTCCTTCAGGATGTGACAGAGGAAGACATTGAGGCTGAACTGGCTATTATTCATGGTCAGATGGCTTATATCATGCAACTGCAGGGGCGTACAGAGGATGCTCTACAGCTCTACAATCAAATAATCAAGTTGAAGTAAGGAGGTTTTTTTTTTCAACAAATGCTCAGCCTTTCATCTGTGAGAGACCACTGTTCAGTAACAGTATGCTTTCTGCTTTTCTTATCTGCAGGCCAACAGATGTAGGACTCCTTGCTGTCATTGCAAATAATATCATCACAATTAACAAGGTAAAGAATTTCATTGCAGTTAACTCAGCTCGCTTTTCCACTTCTGTGGACAGAAGGGAGATAATCAGTAAAGACATTTTCTTAAACAGTAGTTAAACTGCAGACCCAGGGACCTTTTCTTCTTCAAGGAACATAGTGAAATCTTCTCATGATGTGCAATTTCCCCAGGACCAAAATGTCTTTGATTCAAAGAAAAAGGTGAAGCTGACCAATGCAGAAGGTGTTGAGCATAAACTGTCCAAGAAGCAGCTCCAGGCGATTGAATTCAACAAAGCTTTGCTTGCAATGTACACTAACCAGGTAAGGGAGACTGATCTGCAGTTAAGTAGCTGCAGATTCAATCCACAGGAGTTTGGGCAGAAATGGAGATGTTCTATGTCAGAAGATAAGGACATTTGGTTTAGGCACATAAATGAGCAGAAAAATAAAATCATCCCTGAAAACACAACTGTCTGTTTATTGACTTGGGTATTGCTGTAGGGAAGGGATATGGGGGTTCTTAGATGTGTCTGAAGTGCCACTGACAGGACTTCTTCTTGGTTCTGTGTGCTCATTTCAGGGGAGTCATCACTAGTATCTCTTTTTAGATACTGTTGGTTTCTTAGCCCTGTGTGAGGTGCTTGCTGAGGTTGAGGAAAATATTCTCTCTTCCCACTCCTCAGGCAGATCAGTGCCGCAAGCTGTCAGCAAGCCTGCAGTCCCAGAGCCCTGAGCACCTGCTCCCTGTGCTGATCCAGGCAGCCCAGCTGTGTCGTGAGAAGCAGCATGCAAAGGCCGTAGGGCTTCTGCAGGTAGGTTAAGAGAAAGTTGGCCAGGCTCCATTTAAACTTGTGCTTTGTCTTCTCCCGTGCTGTTTTCCCTTAGTTTGTTTTGTTTGGTTTAAATTTCCAGGGATATCTGACTCCTTATTTTGGTTTGGTCTAATGCTGCTGGAAAGCCTTCACACCCAATTGAACAATTCTGGTTTTAAAGGGAAATAGTTCCCTTACACCTCTGATTTTTATGCTTAGGAAGCTGTAGTAGACTTCTAGGGTAAGCAGTAGGCTTTGCTGCTCTGCTTACAAGCAGTTTGCAACATCCTGTTTTTGGAGGGAATGAGTGGCCTGGGACAGAAATCTGAAAGGGCACACTTGGGGGTCCTCCTGTGCTGTGTGCTGAAGCCTGCCTGTGCTGGAAAGCTTCCTTCAGCTCTTGCCAGCTTGCTGTGACTGAGCATGACATATGATTCACCAAAGCAGCAGCCTGCTGCCCACACACAAGTTCAATTGTTGTTTCTTCTGACTCTCAGGACTTTGCAGACCAGCACCCTGCCAATGCAGCTGAGATCAAGCTGACGATGGCCCAGCTAAAAATTGCTCAAGGTATCTAGTGTCCTCTTATATTGGGAAGTGTCTGCACATGATAATGGTAGAAGAGGTAGGAAAATCAGACTTCAGGGCAATCTTTGCTGCAGTCGCTGTTGTGACAGGGGTGCAGAGCAGAGATACTTTCAGTCAGGTAATATGTGTATTTAGCTATGGCAGGATGCTTGTAGCTTAATGCTATAGCTATACAGCTTAATGCTTATAGCTTGATGTCTGGATACAGAGGCTCCACAGATTGCTGGCAGAAATGCCCTCAGTCTTTGTGAGTGATAGGGCTGAATCTGTTCTGGGGCAGGATAATCTTGGGAGCAGTGTGGGGTTCCATAATGGTACCATTCCTGTATGCAGTCGGGCAGCACAGACTGGAGCCTGAAGAGAACTTCCTGGTAGCCAAAGCTTGCTCCTGAACCCTTGCAGGATGTGGAAAGGGCAGAAAGGTCCCTGGTGTGGAGGCCCATCCTGAATTCCTGGAATGGGGGAGATGTTGTGAGAAGGGGAGTTGTTCTGTCCCCATTGTTTGCCTTTGGCTCAAAGTTCACTGGTGGGATGAGGTGTTGTGATGCCATTCAGATTGTGTTCTTCCTTGTCGCTCTTCTAGGCAGTGTTACCAAAGCCTGCATGATCCTGAGGAGCATAGAAGAACTGCAGCACAAGCCTGGTATGGTAAGCAAAACTCAGTCTGAACTGTGTGAGGTTTTTCCCTTGTAGGAGAGCTTTGCACTGCCTGCTCCTTTTTCCCTCTTCCCCGTGGTTTCCACTTGACTTGAGTGTCTACAGGGATTCTGAGCCCATCATCCTTGTCTTGGACAAAGGTGGTATTATAACTTGCTTCAGGTAGCCTGAACGTAGCCACAGAAGTACTCTGTCTGTCAGAGGAATGCTCTCTGCCAATGTTCCCACTCCCTGGTAATCTCTCAGTCCTGCATGTTGCCTGGATTTACTTGCATAACATGACTGGAGCAACTGCTGGTTGCTGGTATGTACTGTTGGGACGTTTTAGAAGCAGCTTTAGGACAACAGGCCTTAGGGGGAAAGTGCTATGAGTTCCCTCCCTGCAGCACCACCCTGGTCTGCACGCTTATCCACACCTAGTATTCAGGAAACCTTGATGACCTTGTAAACGCTCACGTGTTCAGCATAAGCATCTTGAACAGGGGCTGATAGTTGTGGATCTGTTCCAGTTTTAAGTGTGAATGATCAAAGTAATTTATAGGGGCAGTTAACAATAACAGCTCCTTCCCCTGGGTCACCTCTACTTGTGACTGGGAGGTCAGCAAATGGATGGTATCCTTCTCATCTCTTCAGTGTTGATTTCTTTTTTCCTAGCTCTTATGACAGAGAATGGGGAATGAAAAAGGTTTTCTAATGAAACTGAGTCCTGTGATAAGCAAATAAAGTGCCAAGACAAGAAGGTTCCTTCTGTGAATGCAATCTTAGGCTTGTAGGAGAAGGATGGTGGGGATGCTCCTTTGGGAGGGATTTGGGTAGGAACATCTGGCCTGGGTATCCTGCCCCTTACCACAGCTGTTTTTTAGGGACAGAGCAGAAAGCTCACACTGACTTTGCTTTTGGGAAGTCCCATCATTTAACTGCTGAAACTCTGGCTACAGACAATTTGCATGAAGATCTGCTATATACTGCTCTTGAATGTTTGCAGGTGTCTGCGCTGGTGACAATGTACAGTCACGAAGAGGATATTGACAGTGCAATTGAGGTCTTCACACAGGCTATCCAGTGGTATCAGCAATACCAGGCAAGTCAGACCAGAGGAGCTAATGTGCAAGAATCTGTCCTGGTATTTTCTAGCTAGTCCAATTCAGCTTTTCCTGTTGATGTGTAGCCCCAGCAGTTATCCATCTGGGGGTTTGGAGACACGTGAGCTCCTGTTTTGTGAGCATTTATCAGTAATACAGTATTTTAGATGTGTTGCAGATAGGGAGCAGCAGCTCCTGTCATATTAGGAGAGTGGCATCAATGGATGCCCAAATGTAGCAATCAGGGCTTCTCCCTGATGGGAAGACATGGTGGAGCAGCAAGCTGCCTTGTCCCATGCAGTTCTGTCTCACTTCCTAGACTGCAAAGGTGGTCTGCTTTCTGCATGACAGGGTGTTCACTCAGTTCTCCTTGGCCAGGCCTCAGGGGCATTAAAGCCAGCTAGAGCTGGGCTCCGTGCTGTGATAATAAGGAACTAATAATGGCTGCTGTGTCTTTCAGCCAAAGTCTCCTGTCCATTTGTCACTGATAAGGGAAGCTGCCAACTTCAAACTAAAGCATGGCAGGAAGAAGGAAGCAATCAGCGACTTGGAGGAGCTCTGGAAGTGAGTTGGGTGATTGCTGAGCAGCAGGTCTCCACCCAGAGTCCTCTGCAAGCTGTCTGGTGGCAGGCAGTGTCTGACAATTTTGATTGACTAGTAGCTGTCCTTTAGAGTTGCTTTTGTACAGGGGCTTCAATGCAAGGCCGTATTTTGGAAGAAGGGGAGATAATTAGCTTGATCTATAGTTGATGTTCACTTGAAAACGTGGTAGCCTTGTCCCAGAGGCCTCTTGTGTGCAGTGAACATTGCTTTGGGGACTGCAATGCAGTTTTTTCTAGTGCTACATAAACATGGATGTCTAGGTTTTAGTTTCTTTTGTGCACTTAATGGGATCTTTTATTGGGGGGGAGTGTTAACTTGCCTTTGCTACTGAGTTTTTCATCTTTCATTGCCTGCTTCATGATACTGTGAAGCTGTCTGCACCTCCCTTTGCCCACACCAGCCATGTTTGGTGCTCTGGAGGAGACCACATATAGCAACTGTGCTGCAGCAGCAAGCACTGCATGGTGTTACCAGTCTTTGGGATGAGTAACATTGGTAACTTGGTCCTTTTCTGTTTTATTTTTTTTCCTTTTCTCTACAAAGGCAAAACCCAAAAGATGTGCATACTCTGGCACAGCTCATCTCTGCCTATTCCCTGGTTGACCCTGAAAAAGCTAAAGTGTATCCTTCTAATGGTGGTGAAAGAGGTGTTTGGGCATTGCTTCCTTGGACTTTGAGCTGTGTGGGGACTTCAGACCCACTCTTACCTGAAGAACGGCAAGGAACCTCTCTGGAACAGCTACATATCCAGGTCAACTTGTCTGGAGCTACATTATTTCTCTAATTGGCTTCATTAATGTGATATCTCAGTACCCTTTTATCTTTGGCCTCCTTCTCTTTGAGAATTAATAAGACAAGGTAGAACCAAAAATAAGAGCACTTCCATCTTTTCTGTCAGAATCTTAAACCTGTGGTAGTAAGGCAGGACTGATAAAATGTGGCTAAGCTCTTGCTCACCTAAAATATGGTTCACATTCTGCTTTTGCCAGCTGAGCCACTTTCACAGAAAGTTGCTCCCTGTGTCCCCACAGTAAAGAGGGAAAAATGAGGCAGATGGCGATTAAGCAGCTCATCCCAACTTGTGTAAGAAGCTAGTGAGAGAGCTGGAAATAGGCCTGTCTGGTGTCTGCATTGCTAACAGAGAATTTATTCAAGCTGAAGTTGTTTCTTGCTCTCTGGAAGAACATGGGTGTTTATCCTTGCTGGTTTGCATCCCTGAACGCTTCCCTTGCAGTCTTAGCAAACACTTGCCTTCCTCAGACACCATGTCACTGAAAGTAGATGTTGATGCGCTGGAGAACTCCCATGGAGCAACCTATGTTCGGAAGAAAGCTGCAAAGCTCACTGGAGACAACCAGCAGAAGGAGCAAGGGTAAAGCAGGCTGCTCTATCATTTATTTCATTTTACTGCTGTAGCTCTGGTGCATCCTTCTTTGGGTTGGTTCAAGAACCACACCTGGTGTGGTGATTGCTGCAGAAGGCAGGCTGATGGAAAGGGAGCCTGTTGTTTAACTCAAGAAGCTTTATGTAGCAGCAGACCAAGTTCTTAGAGAGATGGGAATGGTTTAGCTTCTGCCAGAGCTAGGTTTTAGTTGAGTTGTCAGCTCTGTCTCTGCTGTGTCACAGTGTCTTGTTTCCATTTCAGACAAGGCGAAGTGAAGAAAAAGAAGAAAAAAAAGAAGGGTAAGTTGTATTTCCTAGCTGTTGACACGGCACAGCTCCAGAGAGCTCGCCAGATTGTTTTTTCAAACAGCCAGCCTCCAGGTCCCTAGGAGCTAGAGCCCTTTGCTAGGACTGTCTCTGGGAACCTGGATCTTCATGATAGCTTGTTTGGTTGGAGCATTTTTCTGCAGAAGTGAGAGCAACACCCTGATAGGATGATGTAGTTGCTGGTCTCTTTGTGCTGCCTGGCTGTTGACATCCCGTGCATGTCCCTTGGTGATGCCTCTAGTGTGTTGACCCCAATCTCACTTCCTGGCACTGGGTGTTCTTCAGGAAAGCTGCCAAAGAACTATGACCCCAAGGTGACTCCCGACCCTGAGCGGTGGCTTCCAATGCGAGAGCGGTCCTACTATCGTGGACGGAAGAAGGGCAAGAAGAAGGATCAGGTTGGCAAGGGGACTCAGGGTTCAACCACAACTGGCTCCTCTGAACTGTAAGTACCCATTTTGCAAGGATTGATGTGGGGAGTTACTCCTGGGCAGCTGGGAGGGCTGTGTTTGTGCTGCTCTGCTGCAGCTCTGTCACTGCACCAGCTGCGGGTAGCACAAGTGACACTGTACTTTGCTGCTTGAGCCTGCTACCCTCTGCTCTCCCTGGAGATCCCTATAGGCTCCTGAAACCCAGCGTGATAAGATAGCCATACTTGAAGTTGCCAAGGTGCAAATAAAATTCCCGTAGTCTTTTAATGTGCTTTTCCTAGCTTTGGCAATGACATGAATTTTGCATGCTTTCTCTTGAGCGATTTGCTTTCAAGTCTTTTGGCAGCTGCAGAACCGCTAGCCATGATTTGAGAAAACACTGTACTTCCTTCTAAGCTGACACTGATTATTGGAGCTGGAATCAAGAATTACCATTAGTATGAAGCCTAACAGCAAGATGGTGTCTTACTAGCATCTGAGAGGAAGGGTGCTGGGTTTGCACTGCCTAAGAGTGGGACCTGAAAGGCTTCTTGTGTGTTGCATGAGCTGTCACATGTCTATTCAGGAAGAAAGTTAGCCTTGCTTTCACTGTCAGGGACTTACATTGTCTAGTGAACATAATTAGAAGGTGATTGCTGCCCTTTGAGACATGTTCCTATCCTCCATCAGCTCCTTCTGTATGTTGAAGCTTATTTAAGAGTGCCCTCCCATACATAATGCTACCTAATGGGGCAGCTGCTGTTTTTCACTGTCAGCTCCCTGCATTAGTACCCCATCTTGCAGGTGGTTGTGAACCCACACGGTGTCTTCTTCTCTTGCCTTGCTGCAGGGATGCCAGTAGAACTGCCAGCAGCCCACCTACCTCCCCTCGGCCCGGCAGCGGGGCAGCTGTATCGGCTACAAGTAACGTCATCCCTCCCAGGCACCAAAAACCCGCGGGTGCTCCAGCCACCAAGAAGAAACAGCAGCAGAAAAAGAAGAAAGGGGCTAAAGGAGGGTGGTAAAAAGCAGGATGTGTAACCTCCCTCCTTCAACAGGTGATGCTGGTTGCAGAATAAAGGTCAAAAGCAAGTGCTGGCGAAAGACTCTTGGCATCTGGATCTCTGTCCTGCCTGTCAGTGGCCTAGGGGGAGATGGGCTGGTATAGGTGCCATGATGTGTCTGCTTACCAAGTTCCCTTCCTCACATTTGCCCCCACTGTGACTTGGGTTGTTGCCATCAAAGTCAAATGTAGCCCTTGAGAAGAAATCTGTTTCTGTGTTGCCAGACATTTAAGAGATATGGGATAATCAAGAATTTCTTGAAATGTAGTTTTATGCTCCTCCTGCATATGTCAGTTTAGGCCTTTAGCAGATTTTTCTCTGCATGATGCAAGCACTGTCTTTTATGTCAGTCAGTCATTGACCACCAAAGAGCAAAGACACAAAGCATCTTCGAACACAACATCTGGGCTTTGTTATACAGGATAAGATAATCTGAAGGGGGATAACAAAGACTGCTAGGAGAAAGCATGGTGAAATGTATGGCAGCGGATTCAGTGTCCCATTTCTGCAAGCCAGCTGCCTTATTCTCAAGGGCTTGGCAAAACAAAGGTGAGCGGAATGTGTGTGGTTGTCTCGAGTGCATTTCCTCCTCCTTTGGCCTTGGCCCTGCATTTCTTAAGTCTTAGGTGTTGGGCTTATAAAAATAAATTAAGAGTGGTACAGCAGGAGGTCATCTTAAGCTCAGTGACTCTGGAGAGGGACCCAGAACAAAAGAAATCCCCAAGAAATGATACCTTTGAGACTCTTAAGTGCTCACCCTGCATGTGCCTTGCACGTGCCTCTTGGCTCTGGTTATTTTTGGTCTGGATCTTTAACACCTTACCTGAGGTGTTTCTCTGTGTCCATGCAGGAAGGCTGTTAATGGTTCTTGTGAAGTTGCAGCTTTGCTGACGGTTGCCTCCTTATCTTCTGGTGCACCTGCTCACTGGCAGCATATGGGAAACTAAAAGAGCCCAAGAGTTAGGATAAACATTTGTCAACAATGAAAACAACGGCGTGTTATCAATATTCTTCCTGTACTAAAGACAAAACACAGCAATGTACCAACTACTAGGAAAATAACTAAGCAAACTAATTTCAGCTATGGAGGTGTAAGTTCATGGTTTGCAGCCTGAGGCTGCAGCAAATCCAGTTACTCATCCTGAGCAAGTAAAGCTAAGCAAACAGCATACTAAATCATACAGAATTGTAACTTGTTCTGCTGAAAACTTACTCATGCTAAACAACTACTCTCTCAACATGTCTTGAAACTTCTGGTTTGATCTGAATGTAGCCAAAACATTTTTCCAGACATGGACTGTCAGTGGGTAGAAATGGCACCTTGGAGAGAGTTTTCAGGTATCAGTCCAAAAGGCAAAGGCTTCTGTCTCTTGAAGAGTTTAAAGCAAAGGCCTGAAAAGGCAGGGAGCAAGGGCCATGTTACCGTGGCTGAAGAAAAAAACAACTCCTGAGTCGCCAGGGAGTAAAAATCTAAGCAGAATCAATTTCTTTACCTTGACTGTACAGTGGGAGTATCTGGGAAGGGGGCTGAAAGTGTGTTGTCTGAGAGAGACAAAGGAACAGAGCATAGAGAAAGAAAACAGTTGTATGAATGGCTGGCAGACACTTGCTGCCGAGTGCTGAACAAAGACTGTTGTTTTAAATTGCTTTCCTGGGCGATGTGCCTCTGCTTAGGCAGCAGATGACTGCAGGAGAGAGAGCACTGCTCTGCAGCAGTCCAGTGTTTGGAGGAGAGATACTGGAGGAGAAGCAGCTCTGTTCTTCAGGCGTCTTCTCTGGTCAAACCTAGCATAAGCTCTGGCCTGATGGAAACGCTGACTTGTGACACTGCTGGAGCCCTGTCCCGGGTACCTGGACAGTGTCCTGACTGCTCCGCCGGAGCTGGGCGCGCAGGCAGAGGCAAGCTGGGAACAAATCCCGCGGGGGTGGGAGCAGGGGAGGGCAGCAGCAGGCGTGCGGAAGCCGTGGCCTCCGTGTAGCGGCGAGAAGCCGCCGGTGGCACGGCCGGCTCTCGGTTTCCTTGCCGCTCGCGTGTTCCCGGCCTGGCCGCGGGAGCCCGGCTGGCTGCGGGGGGCGCTCTCCGTGCGCGGTGCGGGTGCGCGGTGCCCGGTGCCCGGGGCCGGAGCGCTGCCCGTGGCCGCAGCGGCGATGGGCTCCCGCCTGCGGGCCGCCGCGCTCTGCGGAGCCGCGCTGATGCTGGCGGGCGGCACGGTCGTGGCGCTGCGGGCCTGGGCCCGCCTGCGGGGCCGCGTCGCGCTGCCCGCCCGCTCTGTGGCCGCCGCTGCCGCCGCCGATCAGGTACCGGGGCCGGGTCGGGGCGGCGGGCGAGGCCGCGGGGTCGGGGCACGCTCGGCGGGGCAGCGCCGCCTCGGGCCGCCGCCACCTCGGGCCCGGCGCTCCCCGGCAGCCCCGGCGGGGCCCTGGGCCGCGGCAGGGCGGGGGGCCGGGCCGGGCCGCTCTCCCCGCTTCCCTGCCCCGCAGTGCCCGCGGCCGGCGGATGTCCCAGGGATCCATCGCCGCGGCCGTGCGCTGGTGCCGCAGGAGCCCAGCGCGCATCTTCGGCCTCTTCTCCGCTAAGTGGCTTTTGCGGTGCCCTCCAGGCCCCTTGTTCAGCCTCCTTCTCTGCCCCAGCCCTGCTAAGCTTTGCTCTTGTCCCGGCTGCCTGGGTAAGTGTGCTGCCCCTTGCTTTGCAGGGTAAAGGACACGGTAAGCAGATCCTGGTGCTGGGCCTGGATGGGGCTGGGAAGACTAGCATTCTCCACTCCCTGGCAACTAACCATGTCAAGCGCAGCGTGGCTCCCACCGAGGGCTTCAATGCCATCTGCATCAACACCGAAGAGTCCCAGATGGAGTTTCTGGAGAGTGAGTGAGCCTATTTTAGTACTGAACATAAAATAAGTTCCTGTCTTGTGCCCTAGGGATCAGTCACATATTTTAAAAGCTCAGTATCCCTGCATACCTGCTCAATAAGGTGAACTTGTGATTACTTTCTCCAGGGGGATTATTCTGCTTTTGTTACCCAGCCTCTTTGAAGGAGAAGACACAATAGTGTTAGAGATCAGTTTCCATTCAGCCCTGACATCCTGGGAATTCCGCTCCCAGAGAGAGAAGGGTAATAAGCCTGATTGGGTGAAACCAGCAGAGGTTTCCCCAATAAGGCCTGTTGTGGTTCATAGCTGTTGTGCTGCTTCTCCTTGGTGCTCATGCCTGGCAAAGGGCAAGAGCTACAGAGGAATAAATAATAAGTGAAAGAAGAGAGGGGGAAGAGAAAACTGTTTCTATTCAAAAGCCTCGTAAGAGGTGTTTTCTACTCTTTAACAGATTTTGAATGTCCATAGCATTTTGTTAAAATCTTTGTACTGTCCTTAGCTCTGATTTTTGGGTACTGTCTGTGCCTGCAGATGGCATCTCCTGTGATGCCTTTGGGGTTTCATAGCTGTTCAAGGTGCAGCTAGCTGATGGGAAAGGTGGAGGCCCTGGGGTCAGGTCAGTTCCTGGTACAGAGAGGCTGACATCCCAGCCTCATCAGTGCTTGCCTTCTGTGGAGGCCCATTGCTTCCTGCTGTTTCTGCACTGTGCTGTACCAGTGCTTGACTGGCTCAGTTGGCAGCTAGCCCATAGGTGCCTCTGTGCCTTTAGCAAGCCTAAAGGAGTTGTGCTGTTCCCAGGTAAGTTTTTGGGATGTGAGGATGAGGTCACTTAGGCAGAGTTTCATTCCCAGTCTTATTACCATAGGAGTCTCTGCAGTGGCTTGGGGAAATCATCTTTAGAGCGATGCTTGTAGTCTGTGCCCCTTGCCAGGTAGATAAGAGGGTATTTCCTGCTGGGATGTGCTTTGCCTATCTGAGCCCAGAGAAACTCACGGTGTCTCTGCTCCTGCCTGGGGATGGTCTGGGCCCAGCACTGAGCACACCACAGCAGAACTTGTTGTTTCTGAGTCGTCCTTCCCTCTCTGGTCCAGGTTGGTAGTGACTGAGATGTGATGGCTGCGATCTGACCCATGGGAAATGCAATGTCTCAGGCCAGTTTCAGCCAGGTAAATCCGTGCATGGCTCTCTAATCTGGTTACTTATCCAGTCTGTACCATCGCCTAGTCCAGGGGTTAGCAGCCTGTGCTGTGATCACATGGCACGAGGTGATCAGCAAACAGCAGGGGTTTTGTTTTGCTGGCTTAGACAGGTGGAAAACTGTTCTATTTCTTTGTACCAGCATACAGATAACTGGGTGGTATCTTGCCCTCTGCAAGGCGTAGGAGCTCCTGGCTTCTGCTGAGTTCCTACAGGCTGGGAAAAAAGAATGCTCTCTGTGAGGTTGCTGACCCCTGGGTTATGCTGTGCATGAATGCACTTAACAAAGGGAGCAGTGCTGAGCCCCTGCAGTATCACAGTACAGAATCGGGCTTCTGTCCCAAAAATTACATGTCAGTCACAGCCCTTTGGCTCCTTTCCACACTGGCAGACTTGCAGTTCTGCCTCCAGGTACACTGGGCCACTTGAAGAGGCAGGCATGCTCTAGTGGGAAATATTACTTCCCTTTCCATGTTCTTGAAACTACTGAATCCTTTTGACTTAAGTGAAAGCAAAATTGCTTTGACGCAGAACAGTCAAAGAGGGCAATAAAAGATGGCTGTCTAGTAAGACAATTTTGAAAAGAGCTCCTGTGTAAGGCAGGAGGTAGTTACAGGGAGCCCCAGATACATTGCTTTGGAAACATGCTACTTTTGAGAGACTCACACATGCCTTTTGAGCACCTCAGTACTCTTTGAGTGAGTGTTCCTGCAGTGTGCCTGGAGAAGACCTAGAGACCTGAAAATACATCTGAAATACTTAATATACTGTTATTCCTTCTGCTATTGAACTCAACAAACTACTGAATTCTTTGTCCCCAAATGGGAACAACAATCTCAAACAACTTGCTGTCTGTGGTTTCACCAGAGAATTGTTTTAAGACCTAGTTTTGAAGGTGGACAGCTTTCCTCTGTATCCAGCAGAGAAGAGCTCATATAGAAATGTATGCTGTGAAAAGATTACTCCTAAGCTTTGGCTGAAGAGTCTGCTGGGACTTGATTTTTCTCTCTTCCTTAAGCATCTCTGGTTACTGACAAAACTCTGTGAGTTTTGAGCTCATCATACAAATACAATGAGAGCCCTCCACACCTCGGAGCTAAATTTCTCCCCTAGAAATTGTAGACCTGCTTTGTCTTACAAGGAGATGGGCATGTGGAGATAGGTTATATGGGGACATTTGGTGTTTATGGACACTGAACCATTTTCTACTCTCCTTACTTGCTTGAGAGCAAGAACCAATGTCCAAACTGGGACAACCAACAGGGCAGAAAGCAACCATAAAGATATGGAACCCAAAATCCTCTAAAAACAAGAGCTTAAAATGGAAAGATTCTTTTTTCCCTCCAGAGCATACAGATATGCCTTCATGGGACTTGACTGGGGAAAATAAAGCTGTTTTCAGTCTCATGTGCAGTAGCTCAAACACTTTGAGTCTTTGGTAACTCAAATACCTTGGGTTTTCAGTGCAGGGAAACGCTGTCTGCACCTCTGGGAGCAGTGCTGCTTGAATTACTTGGTGAATCCTGTGCTGCTGTGCTCTCTTCCAGTCGGGGGCAGTGAATCTCTGCGTTCATACTGGAAGATGTACTTGCCCAAAGTGCTGTTGCTGGTCTATGTTGTGGACTCGGCTGATCACGCCCGACTGCCTTTGGCGAAACAGCTGCTTCATCAACTAATCCAGAACAACTCCACCCTGCCTGTGGTGGTTCTGGCCAACAAGCAGGTAAGAGTTCCCTCCTGCTAGCACAGCTAGGTTTGGCAGCACCTTTGGAAACAGCAACAAAGCCTTTCAAAAGAGCCTTCATGCCTTTAAGGAGGGCACATGGCTGGGAGTCTTTCTGACACACCTGTTGACCACAAAACAAAATAATCTGAGGTTGTTTTGGATCTGCAAGATGCAGGTCCTGTGCTTGGTGAAGATGCAATCAGAGCTGTGGGTGGAAACTGCTGTACAGTTGCGAGGTTTGGGAGCTTCAAGGGAGACCACAGTTAGATAAGAAGTTTGGTTTCTGTTCTGAGTATCTGCCTAGAAGTACCACTTTACCTAGCAGCAGCTAAAAAGTGAAGAAGCACTGTTGTTTGCCTTCAGACTGTCCAGTTGGTTGCTCTGAAGGCTGCTGCTGAAACTTGAGAAAAAGAGCAGCTTTCCTCACAAGGCAGTGCTCCCTCCTAAGATCTTTGTTAAAGTCTCAATGATTGGTGCTGTACCTGGAATAGAATTGGGCCTCTGGTACAGTCAGATGACAGAAGAGCCCAAGGGTTTTAATCACAGATTCTCTTTTATCAAGGTTGTGTGCTCAGTTTGCTCTACCTCCTAAATTTCTAGTAACTGAGGCCCATTACCAGTAGTCATTTATATAACTCTTGTACTCAAGTGCAGGCTTGGGCTTCACCAGACTCAAATGCATCAGAAACCCTGGTGGCTAAGAAGGTGGGCAGGGCCTGATTGTTGTGTATTTGCCCTATTCATATAACCCTTTGCTGAGCACCTGGGGTCTTGGGCCAGCAGTGCTTTTGCCTGCCTTGTACAGGTGGTCTTCCATAGTTATCAGAAACACTGGAATTGGTGTAGAAATAGAATTGTACCTGTATTTCTTTGGGAAGCAATTAGGTTAGAGATTGACTCTTTTCCCCAAAGCATTTTAGGACATGGGAAGTTGACCTCATAGAAAGTACATAAGAATGGCACCCCATAGCCTTTGAGACTCTTTCCCTCCCTGGACAAAAGCAGTGGCTCAAAGTAGGAATGGTGCCACCACTTCTTGCAACTAACAGGGTTGTTTTATTTTTGTGTAACAGGACCTCGAAGGTGCATATTGCATCACTGATATTCACGATGCTCTGGCTCTGTCTGATATTGGGGACGAAAGGAAGATGTTCTTGATTGGTACCCATGTGGCAGAAGATGGCTCTGAGATCTCCTCCAGCATGAAGGATGCCAAGGAGCTGATAGGGACGCTGGTTTTGGAAACACAGTGACAGCTCTTTTCTTACAACATGGTGTTTGCAGCTGAGGGAGAGCAGGTGTTAGCATATGGTCAGTTTACTGTGTGGCAGCTGAAATGTACAGATACGCTTTCCTGGTGGGTGTGGAATTCCTCTGAAAGTGGTATCTAGTTGGTAAGAAAATCTAATTTATAGTGGTTTGAAAATACATTTGAGTAGTAGTCTATTTTTAGCATATTTGTAGGAGAAAAATAGTCTGTCTCTCAGGCAGCAGATTTAAGGGGAAATATGGCTTAGATGGGCAAGATAGCTTCATGTCAGGTGGGAATCAAGCACGGACTTCCGTGGAAGAAAGTTGCATCCAATGAATACAACACGGCTTGATGTCTCAGGTTAAAGTGAAATATGTTTACTTCACAGATTTTACAGAACCCTTTTAACAGTGGTGTTCTGTTATTTTAAAAATGAGACCTCACTTTTTGACTGTGTCAGAAATTTAAAGTGCTGCAACTAGTGTTTTTGACAGTGACAATTCTTGTTGCTGTGTTGGACCGAGTTGTTAAGGGAGTGGCAAACTAGTAATCTCTGGAAATTGGGCTGGTTACTGTTTCTTTAGTGGGTAAGAACAAGAAAATGAAAGCAGTAATATATTAAGTGTTTCTTTGCCTACAGGCAAAAAACCAAAATGGTGTAATTTGAGGTAGTGACTGGATGCATTTAAGTTAAATTGGCAGCAAAGGTGGGGGACTCGTCCATCGGGTCGAGCAGCTTATTTAAGCTTAGTCCGAGATGTCCTCGAGCAAGCAGTGTTCCTTGTGAAACCCCTGTTGTTTCTTGCCAGTGGTTTCTGTTAGCACAGCAGGCGAGGAAGGTGACAAAGCTGCTGAGGAGTGTCACCCTCCCAGTGTCCTCCTAATCATGCTCGAAGGACATGACCCCGGAGCGGTCCTGCAAAGGACCCGTTTCGCACCCGCATCTATTGTACGAGGCTTTTATAGTTTTGTCCTTTGTAACAGATGCATAAAGCAGAAAATTCCACCCTAACCACTGGTCCGGGCTGCTCTCTTCCAGTTGGGGAACAAGATGCCGGGACGCGGGAGGCTCCCGCGGCCTCTCTGGGACAGCCACCATGGCAGGGGCCCTGTCACCCGCGGGCTGCGGCCGGGGCCGGGGCCGGGGCTCGGGCGGCCGCCGGCAGCGCCGTGTGTGTGTGTGCGGGGCCGGGCGGAGCCGTTGGGCGGGGCGGGGCCGGGCCATGGCGGCGGCCGGGGACATCTACGGTGCGTGGGGCCGGAGCGGCCGGGCCGCAGCGGCGCCGGGGCCCGCGGGCGGGGGCGGCCCCTCCGCCGAGCCGCGGCCCCTCCGCCGAGCCCCGGCCCCGCAGCCGGCCGCGGTGGGCCCGGGCGGGGAGGGCTCCCGGGCACGGTGGGCTGGCACGGCCGGCAGGCCCCGGCGGCGCGGGCGCCGCGGCGGGCAGTGCGGGAGGCCGGCCCCGTTTCATGGCCGTCGCTGCCGTCAGGGCAGCTGGCTGCACGTGTCGCTGGTTTCCCGGTCATGCCGTGTCCCCCACCGCCCGCCTTGAAACACGGCGGGTTGTTCTGTGCTGGAGCCGAGCCCTAGTTTAACACGGTTGCTATTCCCCCGAGGCTCTGAAAACCTCCCCTGGAAGCTAGTAGAAGCAGTCATAAGGGGTGGCTGCAGAGTCGGGTGGGAGCCCGCAGGCTGGTGACCACTGGTGCTTGTGCCAGGAGGAGGATGGCGTGCTGGGGTGCTCTGTCCTGCAGCCTTGGGGGCTGCCGGCATCCCCCCGTGAGGAGCAGCCACGGGAGAGGAAGGTACCAGGGAAAAACAATACAAACAGCTGCTGAGCAGCTATCCTAAGGAGACAAGCAGGCTTCATCTGCCATATGATTATTGCACGCTAAAGAGCAGGCAGCCCAGGCTTCAGGTGTTACCAAGCTTTTAAATTCACCTGTTCTTATTTTTGCAGTTTCATCTTATACACCTTCTTACACATGTCTACACCACCCACGCAGCAGGTAAGAAGCCCTCCCAGCCTCAGCCTCCTGGCTGGGTGTTCAGGCCATGCCCCATGTCTCTTGAGAGGGCTCAGTTGGGGATTTACACCAAGCAGTGAGTCAATATATTGGATGACACTGTGATAAACACTTGAGAGGAAATTATGCCCAGTTTTGCCCTTACCTCAGCTTCTGACAAACATCCGACCATCCTGCCTCTTCAAAACAGAAGCTGTGACTGCTTTACAAGGAATTGATCTCAAAAGGATTTGATCCCCCTTAAGCAATGAGTCTGTGAATGCTCAGACAGTGGAGGGGAGGTGTTTCTGTGTCTGGCTGAAGCAAGGCCTCGTTTTCCTTGCTGGGAAGCGTAAGCAGGTCCAAACAACAAAGGCTGCACCAGGGCTGTCTTGTCAGTGAGGTGGTTTAACTCCTTCAAGTTGCAGAGCTGCTGTAGGTGCATCCTGTGTGAGGATGCCTGTTTATCTATCTTTTGCTGTGATAAAACTAATCTTTTTTTTTTTTGTAATTGGCAAAAAAACAACAAAAAAAGATTGTCAAGTGAGTTGAGAGACCTGATCTGAGTGTACGTGCGACTCTTCCCTTGGCCAGATCATGATGCAAGCTTTGCAGAGCAGTGTGGGGCACTAGGGCCATGTGCACGTAGTGCTAGATTTGGCTGTGGCTGTGTGCTGGGTCTGTGCCAGCAGTTGAGGAAAAGCAATGAGCCTGGGTGCAGAGATAGTGCCATCTCTGCAACACAGCTAGGCTGGGGGCGACCACGGTGTGCTAATCCTTCACCCCCTTGCACCTTCGCAAGGAAAACCCTCTGGGGAGCCGCTTGGGAATAAAGAACTGAAGCTGGGTTTTGGCTCCTGAAATGATGTCTGCCTTCCTGACCGTGTCCTGTCTTGAACTGGTGGCAGGGGGCCAAAGTCCTGCAGGCAGTTGCCTCTGTGGGATCTCAGCAGGAGCCGTGTTTGCAGTGCTGTGGCCTAAGTTAGGCGTGACAGGCATCTTGCAGGGAGCGTGCAGTGAAGATGCTGTAACAGCAGCCTGCCATTTCAGGGATTTCTGTGGTGCTGAGCTCTCTGACAAGCATTTGCCAGGGCTTGGCATCTTACTAGCAGTATTAGTCCCATCTGAGAAACCACAGGTGTGTCCCCAAAGCAAAGATCATTTTCTGTTGGCAAGTATCTCTCTCTACTGGTGTCCTTGCTCTTCTCTAGGGCTGTGCTAGGCCTCATTGCCAGGTGATACGGAGCAGGGAAGCAGTGCCCCAGGCTTCCACCTTCTGTGCTTTTTCCATGGTGGGGCACTTCCAGAGCTGCCTGCTCTGTGTGGTTGTTCACCAGCTGGCTGTGGGTAGGCACCTGTAGCCACAGTGGGTGGGTATGGGCTTGGTCTGCGACATCGAGGAGTTGTGTAACACACTTGTGCCACTGGATCATCTTGTTCTTCTTTCTGTACCGAGGCTCAGAAATTTCAGGCACTTCCCAGTCACTGGGATTTCAGGCCTCAGCAGTGATATCTGATCTTCCTGAAAGGTTTTGGTCTGCTGCATATTCAGGAAAAACATTTCCAGAGCTGCTCCTAGGGCACAGACCGTGTATGTTCCGGTGTCTCTGTAGCATCTAGGACCTCTGTGCTAAATGGACTGAAATAAAATGTGCTCCTAAAGTCACGTGGGAACACAGTGCTGTCTCCATGGTGCCTTTTAGTAAACCACAACAGTGGTGCTAACGGGGCTTGTTCACCTGGGCTCCCATAGGCTGGGAGAGCATCCCTCTCATGCCTGCAGAGGTTTCATGGTATGTTATTGAGCAGAAAAGTTCCTTCCTGCTCTCCTAGCCATGTCCCAGAGGGACCTTGCAGTGGAGGCAGAATTGCAAATTTGTGTCTCTGCAGTCCAAGAGAAAACACAAAAAAAAATCATGGGCTGGCGAGTTTGCCAGATTAAATGAATGGAAAGTACTTGAAGAGAGAGGTCCTTAAACACTCTCTCAAGGGAATGGAGGCAAAAGCACAGGGGTTAGAGAGTGTTTATATGGCTTTGAGTACAGCAGTAGCTTCTTCATGCTTTGTTGGTTTAACTGTATGTTTAATGGCATGTTTGTCCTTTTCTGCAATTTTGACAGGATTCATGTACTTGCAGAACCCAAGATACGATTTTGTGACTGCAGTCCCAGGTAAGTAGATGCTCAAAGAGTGCTTGCTCAAGGGCTGGGGACTGATGGGGCTCAACCAGAGCAGACCCTTGGCCATTGTCTTGCTACTGCTTTCCCCTCTGTCTCCAGAAAAGCAGACCAAGATGTTCCATGCTTTAAGGGCTCCCTCCAATTTGCTCTTTCAAGTTTGCAATCAAAAAACTGGGCTTGACTCAAGCCTTGCCTTTGTTGCCCCATCTGATCTGAGCTGCCCAACTGAGATATTGTGGGGTAGGATGGTGTGTGTGGTGCAAGGTGACCGGACTCATGGGAGCCATAGGCTGCTCTGTCGTGGAGGATACAGTCCAGCTTTAGAAACAGAGTTTCTGTCTGCATGATGTGATCAAACTATAGCTTGACAAGCCAGGGCAACAGTCTCTTGATAACATCTCTTCTCCGTTACCTGTATGGGTCTCAAAAAAGGCTCCACAAACTCATTGCCCTGCTGTTCCCTGTCCTGACTACCCTGGTACCCTCTCCCACCATGGCCTCAGTGAGGGATGAGCAACTCCAAATTTGCCCTGGGCACAGGAGAGTAACCACTAACCTGCTGTAAAACCTCACCCACTTTCCATGGCACACCCTGACTGTAACATTATTACTATTTTTACTGTCATACCTGTGGTATAGTTAGGTGGTAATGGTGAGGCAAAAGAAATGCAATGATGAAACTCCCCCAGGGGTTTCATAGATGTAATGAAATGACCCTTTCTGTACATCCACCAGTAAGTAAAACCAGACCTATCGATTTAAAACTCTTTAGTTGACAACAACCGACAGGAGAGTGTTGGGAAATTCAGTGCCACAGAAGGTGAATGCACAGGGAGTGGTAGTGGCACTTTGCAGGTGTGGGGAGCCATAGAGTGCGTGTGTGTGTGTGTGTGTTCCATCCTAGGCGGGGAAGGATAGCAAACACATTTCACACTTGTGCATGTTACTAAAATTCCACAACCTTGCTGCTCTACCTAGGCTTGCATGGGGAACCCAACAGATGATATGGACCCCCTCATGGGCCGCTCTGACAGCTCGACCATCTGCAAGAATATTGGCACTGTCCGAGCCCAAGAAAGATTACAGCGAGTGCCAGTGCAGGTCAGTGAAGTGGTAGCACATTCTGGGGAAGGGGGCAGCTCAGAGCATGTTCTCTAGGGGGGGCATACTGGCTCCCAGGGAAAGGGGAGATGCCATGTCCTCTCCTGAAAAGGCTGTCCCGCAGGTAGCTCCATGGCACTGAAACTCACCAGGCTGTTTTGTGCTTGGAACAGGGGCTGTCTGAAGTGGGGAAGAAAGTGCTATGGGAGCATAGTCACCCTGAGAACTTGACCTCCAACATGGGGAGGAACTGGGGAGTGCTAAATTTTGATGCCCTTTTATTTCCTCATACCCGCTTCCCAGCTGTGAGAAGGACTTCTGCAACACATAGTTGCTGGTCTGATTAGAGCTCTGGGTTCCCATCAGCTGCCATAGGAGCTTGCCTTGATCTCAGTCTCCAAGCACAAGGGAGCATGTTCCTCTGCTGTAACAAAAATACCCATCCAACAGCTCTGCTTTGCTTTGAAGTAGACATCATGTGCATGTATGCGTTCCTTGATGGAATGTGTGTTGCACCTGTGAGTAGAGAGGAAGTGTCCTTAGAGTGTTCCCTGTCCTATTGGGGCTGATGCAGCCCAGACAGGCACCTGGACACAGTTAATGATCCCTTGCATCCTCTTGGAGTCTGACCTAAATCTTTAAGATAAAGTTAAGAACAGAGCAATCTTGCAGTGTTCTGCTGCTGGAAGGAATCCAGGTCTCTTGCCTAGAGTTAAACCTCTGCTGTCACTGCATGGTGAAAAACTAGACCATGTTTTGGAATTGGAATGAAAAATGATGTAAAAAATATAAATGACAGTGGTGCTGGATGATGCTGCGTTACTTGAAGCAAGTAACGCTTGCTTCTGTACCTCTGTTGGAGGAGATGAAGCTCTTTTGGAGTCAGGATGGTGGTTGCTAGTCTGTAAGAAATCCTAGCAATGAGGATGGAGATGAAACTGTGTTGCACTCCTGGCTTTCGTCTGCCTGGAAGGATGTCAAGACATGCGTGTCTGTAGTTTTCTCCCCTCTGCCACTGTCACCAGTTATGGGCTCTCATCCCTCTGAGAGCTTCTGCCTCTTGCTAAAGGTGTCCGTACGACAGCCCTTCCTGCCTTTCTGCTTACCTCTGCTTGCTTCTTCCCTGGTGATTACAGGCTTATTCCAGCAATTATGCTTGATTGAAAGCTGGATGAACAAGGCACTAGGGGAGATACCAAGATGAAAGGAGCTATGAGGGCACAAGGTGCTGTCAAGCCATTGTAACAAAGAGGTTTCTGAACTGGCTGAGCTGACCAACATAACTGCTGCCAGCTGTTGTGGGGCAGCTTATTTAAATGGTCCAGGAAAAGCCTAGACTTTGAATGCACTGAGGGTGCTTAAAAGAGGACTCTTCAGACAAAAACGGCATTTAAAGTGAGGAAATCTCAGGTGTAAATGCCTGTTTGTTCATGGCTTTTCCATGTGCACCAGGGCCAGCTTTTGTACATGCAGCAGGCATGGATGTTTAACCAGACTTAGGTTACCATCTGCTAGGATCATGTTCTCTGCCAGTTGCCTTTTGCTAATGCTTCTGTACTGTTCCTCAAAATCCTTCTTTCTGTACAGATGCAGACCAGTGATCGGTGGGCGTCCCCCACTAGCAAAGTTTGGGTACCCTTCTGAACGGCTGCTGAGGTTGGCTGAACCTAAAAAATACCTCCCTGAGTACCTGGAACAAAGGTGAGAGGCTATAAAGCCTGTAGGGTGCTGTGAGTAGGGCCTTGGGCCTTGTAGCATCAGTGCATCTTCAAAGTAATAAATGCAGGAACAGAGGATGGGTAAACAGAGGGCAAAATGCAGAGCAGAGTCTCTGCTGGGATTAGAATTTCTGGATTCTCTCAGGGGATGAGTTCTGCACGGAAATGGCCACAAGACAAAGCTGCCCTGTAATGCAGCAAATGTGAGGCTTAGACATGCCTGCTGCAGCCAGAGTGGGGAACATCTGTGAGTGGCAGTGCTGTGACTCTGCTTCCAGAGCCCGTGTGTCCCCCGAGTGGCCCGTGTCCCCGGCTGCACGGAACTACAATGCCTCCCAGCGGATCCTGGAGCTTGCTCGGCCAAAGCCGCTGCACCCAGACTTCCTGCCGGCCAGAGAGGTGAGCAGGAGGTTGAGTGAGATTTGGAGGCTGCAGGGATGCAGCAAACTGAGTTTTTAGACCCAGAATCCCATCCCTGGATGTGCCCAGTGTGTGCTCTGGAGGGGAGAAGCTGTCTGGTTCTGCTGGGGTTTATGACACTGAGAGGAACTGCCTTTTCAGAGAAGAATGTTGTCTTTGCAAATCTCCTGCTGGGAGATGAAAAACAGCCAGGTTGGAGCAGGCTAGTATAGCAGGAGAGCCAAGGGAGGCATCTGGGCTGCATCCTCTGATAAAGCAGGCTGGGAAAGTGGAGGTACCTTATGGAAATGGCGTGTTTAGCTCTTAGGGAGTAGTCATGTTTGTAGTTGGGCAGCTGAGCTCCTATCTGAGTACACAGGGGGCATGAGATTGCAAACGCTATGTGTATTTTAACTACATTTTACTAGAAGCCTAGAGACATATTTCTGAACTTGTTCCTTTTAGGTGGGTCATTGCTTTGGCAGGGGTGAAAGGGCTTGGAGCAATCTCAGATACACTCATTTCCATGGGAAAGGCTGGGTTTTCTGCATGCAACCTCTGGAGCTGGGAAATGGGAGGCTGGGCTGGAGCAGGATTGGGCAACAGTAACCCTGTGAAAAATAGGGGAAGAAGTCCCCTGCTGGAGAAGTAATAATTTTTTTCTGTAGGAATGCAGTTAACTGTACCAGCAAATTTACCCTGAAATCTGAGTGTCTCTCCTTAGCAGGGAAGTTACTTGATTCAGCCAGGAAGATGAATATTAAAAACATGGAATAAATTCCTCTGCACTTTTACCTGGCTACACAGGCTCTCATTGCAGGCATGCCCCTCTTGGCTCTGAGTGGGCAACAGCTGGGGAATCCCTATAGCACCAAAATTACCTAATAGTTCAGGTGAAAGAAAAACAATAGCTTCTGAAAGAGTAAGAGTGACCATGTCAGCAGAGGAAGGGTGCTGGGCTGCTCATCCTTGCAGAGAGGGAGCATGTCCCTGTGGGCTGCTCTACAAGCTCTGTGTCTGCACATCCCTCTCCCATTCTGGACCCATGCAGCTGCCAACAGCGGTTTCCAAGTTTGCAACCACAGCCAGTGCCTCGCCACGGATCCAGCAACTGGCAGAGCCCTTGATCAGGGAGATGACCTGCTGCTCTAGGCACACCCAACCTGGTCCTGACATCTCTACGGTAAGGCAGCATCACCCGGGACCCTACACGGATGGGACTCTTGGCAGAGGAGAGGGCACGGGAGCTCAGTCACTCGTGGCTCTCTTCATCCAGCCCTGGATGTGCTGCTCTCCATGAGGCTGGTGTAGCTGCTGCCTGAGCTGGAAAGCAGGACTTGTGCTCCATTCAGAGCACATATCCCCAGAGAATGGCGGAGCTGGGCCTAGCCTGCATTTGTGAGGATGGGGAGAGGTGGACAAGTGCCTAACAGGGATCTCCAGTGCTGGGTGTGGGTTGGGCAAAGGGCTGTGAGTAGTAGGAGGCTGGAGGGCAGGTTGTGGGACTGGCCAGGAAGTGATTTCTCCTACGGTTTGTCTGGTGCCAAACACATCTGAGGACAGGATCGTGTCCTATCTGTGTGTGGTCAGTGGCTGTGAACCTGGCAGGCTGAGCAGCCCTGAATGCCAGGAGCACCTTTAAGGACCTTCCTCCCCATTCTCCCACAGGTTTCCAGGTCTCAGAAGGTAATTGCGAGCCCTCGGACCATTGAGCTGTCGAGGCCAAAACAACTCCACGCAGACTACGCACACCCGCGGGATCCCGAGTGGCCCGTGACAGAGGCCGCCAAGCGCGCAGTGGCTTCACAAAGGCTTCTGGAGCTGGCCCAGCCTACCTCAAGGTAGGTACTGCTTGCCTGTCATGGGGAAGTGATCAGCTGCCAGCCCATTTGGTGTGTCTCGTGGCACCTTGTTCATTTGTGTTTGGCCAGAGAGATTAGGCCAAGATTAGGAAGTGCTCTGCCGACATGCATGGATTTTATATGTCTGGATGTGTTAATGCTACATGGTTTGCAGTTTAAAAAGCCCTTCTGAGGTGGAAGGAGAGTCAAAAGAAACAGGAACTTTCTAATTCCAGCAGGAATTACTGGCTGGGAGTTATTAACTGCAGTTACAAAAAGCAACCAACTGACAAAGGGCAGAGTGTAATACAATCATGTGGCCCAGCATGTTGCAGCTGACCTCAGCCCAGTCTTCAGGAAGTGCTGGGGAGGATTCACAGAGGGTGAGGGAATGCCTGGCTGTAGTGGCTGTGAGAGATGTCTCTTTCCTGACAACAGCAGGAGAGGTGTGATGCCTTTTGTCCTCCCTTGACAGGGAAGGGCAGGCTTAGGTGGAGGTGTGGGAGCTGGCAGGCAGCTGAGAGCTGGCCTTGCTCCAGTCAGGATTGACCATCCCTACCCTCTCTCCTCCAGACCTCGTGTGGGCTTGACTGCATACAACCCAGATGCATTCAGAGTGAAGGAGGCTGCTTTGAAGGCAGCTTGTTCTCAGCGGCTCCAAGAACTAGCTCAACCAATTCTGCGCTAAGCTCCCTCAGAAATGCTCCTGCCAGCTGCCCACATCACCCCTTGGAACATCACTCTCTCTGGGCTGTGCTGTGGCTGGAAAATCTACTTGAACACAGCGCAGAGGCAGCATTCAGCAGTAACACCTTCTGGGAATTCAAATAAAATCATCATTCCTTAAGATTAGTCTTCAGGGAAAATTAACAGAATTTGACCTAATGTGGGAAGACTCTCCCTAGGATGGGTTATGTCTGCAATTTCTCTCTTGATTGTTTTGCTGTAATAGTTTAAGAGGTAATGAAACAACTGCTGGGGGAAGGCAGCACAGGAACTGTCCTTTCATGCAGGGAAGTGTGGCAAACCAAACCCAAGAGCATGCAGTAAGCTGATGCAACACAACTCCTGAATTTGAGTTTAAAAATTTTTGCTAAAGTTTAAACATCTCCTTACTGACACTCAAAAGTTTTGTGCTTGTGACAGAACTAGAAATACAAAAGGCTACAGTGTATGTTGAGTTGGCTTGGATCTGGGGCCCATTTTCTCAAATGCTTGAAGACCAGGCAGATCCAGTTACATAGCTGGGTTAAATCTTTGTGGTTCAGGTACTCAGTTGTGTGACCATGGGCAAAATAAGAGAGTTCTGCATTGGGATTTTTGGAATCTAACTCAAAAAAGCAGAGTTCCCCTCAGAGTAAGAGAGAAGGCACGTTGCAAAGGCTAAGCAGAAAACAGGTATTGATACCAGAGTCTGCAGAACAAATTCTGAGCTCCAGTCAGGTCTGTGGGTGAGTCAGTTTGGCAGCTGGATTGCAGGGGAACAACACAGCCTATGTGGGGCATGGCATAAGGGAGAATGCTTTTATCTGTTTCCTACAAGGTCGGTGTTTTGCACTGGCTGCCCAACCACTGGCGACAGGCTGGAGACACTGAGGCAAGAGAGATGCTCACCAGTAAGGGACAAAAGCCACAAATGAAAGCATATGGCAGTTTCAGAGCCAATGTATTTTAATCTTTCCTGTGTTAAGCTGATTCTCCTTCCAAAGGAGTAGAGGGCAGGTGACCACAAACCAGAAGGGGATTAATTAGAGGATCCATTAATTGATTCAATAATCCACTAAGCAGAGGACTTTTGAAGCCTTTTGAACAAGGTAAGGTCACTGGGCAATGGTGCTGGTTATTTTTAGACCAGGCATTGTCCTAATGCCAGGATGGATGAGTTTGGGCTTTGTGCAAGAGCCCCAGTGCAACTGCATTCCTCAGGTTTGAAGATGGCCAGGAGAAGACTGGGGTCTCCCCCTAAAGCCCCTACCCTGTGGGGGAACCCCAGCACCACCAGCCTCTGCCACCCCGGGGATTAGGGTGTGTGTGGGGCTGTGTGGGCTACCATGCATGGACCCACAGGTGCCCTAGGAGATGAGGCTGCCCATGGCTGTCCCGGTGGCAAGAGGAAAAACCCAGACTGCCCACTGAGGCTGCCTGGGAGAAATGCTGCCCTTCCAGAGGAAGGAGTGTGCCTCCCATCATGGGGGCAGGGAGCATAAGCAGGGACAACACAGCTCCTCTCATCAAAAAAAATTTTATTATTGCACTGGGAAAAACCCCAAAACAACCCAGGAGTTTTTTCTCTTTGGTGATCATTAACAGAAAGGTAAAAAAGGCATTCAAGTGGTGCTTAGCTTGGTCTGATTATGGTATAGGCACTTGGTTTGCCAGTATCCAGAGCTGATTCAGGCATGTTGAGCCAAACCAGGTCACCTGAACAACACACCTGGTTTTCCAGATGCCCTGCTCTCTGGATGATCTGTACCTTAAAGCTAGCACACATACTTTGCCTCTGGGGATTGTAAGGAAAAGGAGTCTTTATTTCTTCCTTCTATATTTGAACATATATCATGGCAAATTTTCTGCAAGCCTGGGACAAGGGCATGAAATTGCCTTTTCCTGTGCAGCTGCTGTTAATGGGTTGGAATCACTAGACAGGTTATCAGCCATCAAAAGTTGTATACATGCACTTATATATATATAATGGGTTTTTTCTGGTTATGTACATGTTAAATAAAACTTATGTTAAATAGCAGAGTATTTGTATCACAAAACCTATTGCAACAGAAGAACCCCAAGGAACCCCACTCTGAAGAGCTTCACCATCATTTATAAGAGGCAAGGGGATTGGAGCAGCATCCTCTAGTCCCTGACAGACCCGCTTTCTGAGGGCAGCCCTTCAGACTTCCTCCACTCTGCCAGGCGCTGCTTGAACCATTTCTGGAGAGAAAGAACAAAGCAGAGGTTGAGTGCACTGGGCTGAGCGAAGCCTCCAGCTAACTTTGCTAAAGGTGCAGATGTGGTCAGCACGTGGGAGCAGGTGAGGGGAACTCCTGGTGCTGCTGCCTTGTAGCAAGGTGCTGTTCCCAGGCAGTACAAGCAGCAGGACAGTCACTCCTGACCAAATGGTCTTGTAACCTACATCTGCACCTCTTTCCAACTCATTTCTCTTGCTCACTTCACACCTTGACAAGCATGGGTGAGTCCTTTTTTTATTGCTGGGAGTCCAGGTTTTTCTTGCAACAGAGTAAGAGATTGACTAAGGAGCTGCATGGTGTCTGTTTAAATGACTGGAGCAGTGAAACAATCACTTGCAGGCCCAAAACTGACAGGAATCAAAAGCTCACCTGTTTCAGAAAGCATGAGAGGTACAGTACAGTGGCTCTCAACAAATTTCAGAACAAATGTATTTTAAAAATGGTTTAAAAATTGTCTTGGTCTTCAGGCAATATGCATGTCTGTGTTAGCAATAACTTAGCACTATGCCTGTAGTAACTTATCATCTGCAAGCCCATTCCAAGAGCTGCTGATGCCACTTCAACACAGTCACAATTAAAAATATTAGATAAAATGTATCTGGTTAAAGCTACACTACTGAAGAAGAAAAGTAAGAAAAGATATATAACTCATGTGCCGGAAGCACAGCTCAGCCTTTTGTTTGGCAATGTGCCTGTGATTCCTTTTGTCGCAGCTCATTTTGTTGGCTATATTTGTTCATGGCTATTTTTGAAGCTATTATGGTCTGTAATGATACAACCACGGTGCTCTCTACAAGTGTCTCTCGCACTCACACTGCCTTCAACCACATCCAGTCAGATGACTGGCAGCCTAGCCTCCTCCCAAAAATTTCACTTCCTGTCCTAAACCATCATCTCCTCTTCGCATCTCATTGTGACTGAATTTTTGATTAAAATGGCTGCTATTTCTAGACGATAAAGCTCTCCAGATGTCAGGGGTGATGACTCCCTGTGTTCTATGCAATGCCAGCACTTTGCAGCTCACCACCCCAGTCTTGATACTGTTCCTAACATGACCTTCATCTCCAGATCTCTAGGAGCACTCTAGACTAGTGGAAAAAGATGGCTATCAGGGAAGATTTTAAGACCTCTACAGAGGTGCCCTGGGCGTATATGGCCTGTGCTTACAACTTGCTGTAGGAAAAAAAAAGGAACAGAGCCATTCTATGGAGAGGAAGGTATTTTAGGGGTACTGCCTCCTTGCTGCCTCAAACAAGCAGTGATTGATACCTGCCTGTCACTAAAGCACAGTCCACTCCAGCCGAGGACTATCAGTGCAATGGATGCTGTCCCAGCATCTTTCCCTGGGACAGGCTAAATGCTGACATTGCCTGCTCGGCTTTTATATCCCTTTGGCTTTGCTGAGGGAGAGCCAGGCTTGGCAGCTCCCTGCAAACCGCTGCTAACTTTGCAGTGGGTTGGATTTCTTTTCTATACCCACAAACGCTGCTATGGGTCTAGTAAACACCTGCATCACAGTGAGCTGCACTGCCACCTGAAGGAACTGGGAAGAAGCCGTTTGCTTCTGAAGCCGATGGTAGCCTGCAGATAGCCAGGTGGAGCACAGGGCTTGGTGGAATTCCCAGACAGGGGCAGCCTGTCCCTGTGGAGGGGTATTTGGGGGCTTCTATGTCTCCTGGAGAGGCTGACAGACCTGCCTGACATCTGGGCTTAGGGACGCTGAGGCAGATGGTGCAGAGCCTGAGCATGTCCCACAGCACATCCTGCAGGAGTTGCATCTACCCTCTGTCTGGTTTAAAATGACAGTAGTTTCTTCAGACCTTAAAGCCAGTAGTAGTTTGTGCATCCAGGACTATCAGAAAGGGTTTGGAACAGCAGCATGCACGAGTTGTACATTCAGGAGCAGAAACATGCGGGGTGCAGGAAGGATGTGGGGTACAGGGAGGTGCTGTGTTGCATTAGAGCTCTGTGGGTGCAGCGTGGGGTTAGGGGTGTGCTGCAGGTTGCAGAGGTGCAGAGCAGACTTGTGGGTGCAGTGAGGAGTGTGCAGGGTGCACAGTGGTGCAGGGAGTGCAAGCAGGGAGCACACGGGGCACAGAGGAGTGCAGGCGGTGTGGGGGCAGCATGAGAGGGGCAGGGGCTGCTGTAGGAAGCCTGTGCAGGGGATAGACTGGTGCAGGTGTGTGACAGAGAGACCAGGACAGGAGAGGCAGGAGATGTGGGGCACAGAGGCATGCAGGGGGAGTGGGGCTGGTGCCAGGGAAGGGATGAGGGACATACACTCACCAGAGTCTGGTCCTCAGAGAGCCCGGTCTCAGCTGCGATGAGGCACAGCGTGGTGGGGTCAGGATGCTTGTTCACTTTGCAGAAGTGGTACTCCAGGATCTCCAGCTGCTCCTCAGTGGGAATCACTGGCTTTTCCATGGCCATCTTCTCCTGGGGCAGGACTATGGGGCCAGGCACTGCGGAGAGGGGCCGGTGTCATTGCTCAAGCTGGGAGTGGCCACCAGTGGGGCCACACTTGCTGAGCCCCAGATTTGCAATCCGTGTCCCCACCAGCCTCCCCCCCACCCCCACCGTGGCCTCTGGCCATGGCAGGGCTCAACTCCCTTCCCAAAGACATGCCAGGGAGCTCAGCTGGGAGCGGCAGCCCCCAGCAACTCCTGTCTCAGCTTCCTCAGTGCAGCAACCACACGGCAGCAGTGCCCAGCGCTGAGCTGCCTCACCATCCTCAGCTGCCAGGAAGCTGCAGGCTGCTCAGCACTCCCCTGTTGCAGTATTTATAGCCAGTGTGACTCCCATGGGAACGATTCCTGTTTACAGCCGTATTTAGGCCTGGGCGTCACTTAGGAGTGATGTCACAGAAATGGGCATGTTCAGGGGGTTAATTTAAAGATATTAGTCTAAAAAATTATTTGTCCTCGGTGGAGGGACAATATCTGGCATCTAGCCTAGTGGGTTGTTGGTTTTTTTTTGTCCCTACTTCCCGGTGATCAGGCAAGTTTGTGCAAAGGAATCACAAAACAGAGGATATAAGATCTTCTGGGAGCATGGTCTTTGACCCAGCAACCACCCTATTTCCCCTCCTGGTCAGTGTCCTGGTCCTTCTCTTAGCAGTGTGGCCAGACATCACACAGTGCTGGCCATGAGAAGGTGAGCTGCATTGTTTTAAGTAATATTTAATGTTACCACACCTGGGCATAAACAGTTAGTCCTATTGTTCCTGAGCATCACCGAACTGGCTGGTTGGTTGGATCTTGGTGTTTAAGTGAAGGGTCAGTCCTCGAGGACTGTACCCAGTGTATGTCAGTTGCTCAAGCACTGGCTGCCTCTGACTGTGGTCAGTGCTAGGTGCTCCCAGCAATGGCAGCAGCAAGAAGCCCATGTTTTCCTCCAGAGCAACATTTGTCCCACTTGTGCTTTGCATCATCTCTGGAAGACATGGCCCAAATGCACAAACAAAACAGGTGCATCTTGGGTATGTCCCACTCCTCTCTTTTGCTGGGCTCCATGTTTGCTTCCACGTGGCAGAGGGTCGAGCTTGCCAATTCAGTCAACTAAAACACGAGGCACTGGCCCCACACAGCATGAACAAGTCCCTTGATGCTGAATCACTGTGGTGTTTCCGAAACCAGGCTGTGGGGTATTGGCAGGGGAGGAGTTGGTTGCAAAAATGTGGCCTTTCTTGATCTGCTCTCCTGCTGTCCCAGTTGCCTGGCCTGTCTCTGTCAGGTTGGCTGGTTGGTGTTGCTGGCTCTCCAGTGCTGCCAGGAGCCCTTTGCCCACCTTGGAGCTCCTGTGGGCCACCTGCTGCAGACCTGCCCTGCCTCCACACTGCAGTCCAGCTTCTCCTTCCCTTTGGCTCTGGGATATAACCCCGGAACATCGGTCATGGTGCACTCCTACTGCATAGGCTTAAACCCTACTGCTTTCTTGGTTGACTGATAACTCACCTTAAGGTACCCTGGGGTACTGAATGCCCTAGGGCTTTCACTTGCTGACAGAATTGCTAGGATGGAGCTAAGCTTCAAAACTGTCTTGCAGCTTGTGAAGAGCCAGGCTCAGTGAGAGGCTGGAGAGATCCTCTTCTTTGAACTTTACCTCATAAAGCAAAGATCCCCCTGAGTCTCCTCTGCAGAAAGTGCTTTGACTAATAAAAGAGTCCTTTGGCATTTGAGTAGGGGCTTATAAATAGACCAGGGCTGGTTGTGAAACAGCCCACTCTGCTTGAGTCACTTGGTAAATTCTGATTGTAACATAGTGGTTGTGTAACTCTGGAGCACCTCTGAGCACGATGAAATGCTGGTAGACAGTATCACCCACCAGCCCTGCATGGACTGGGGAAAGACCATCTTTAACCCCAGGTGCTGCAAGCCAAGCCGGCCTTGTCTGCACAGAGTTGCACCTGCCTGGTTTTCCAAAGCTCAGTTCAGAAGCATCCATATAGGAATGGGGCAGACATAATTCAGTTCCTCATGCACGTGAGGTAGTAGAAGTCTGCTGAATGCTGCTCGCCTACCTTAGGTGTTTGGAGACCTCTGGAAAAGATGCAGGGGTACAAGGAAGACCCCTGGACTTGAGGTGCTGCTCTCCAGCACTGTGGCTGCCAGGCTCTTCCTGAGGTCACAATGCAGATGAGGCCAAGCTCAGGCCACACGTCCTGCCTCTCCTCTATCAGCACACCACTGAGCCACCTGCCCTTCTCATAGAAAGCCCAGCCAAAAAAGGGCTCCTCATTACCTCCAGATCATGCATCTAGCTCAGGCCACCAGCAGCAACATGACTTGGCAGTTCATAAATCATTGTTTGCAGCCTGCCGCATTAATGTACCTTGATGTGTGTGCATGGATTTGCATAGGGAACACAGGCTTCGACTTTCATGTTTCACCTGCACAGCTATTTCTGCCTGTGATTATCTCCAGGCTCCTGAGGCGTTTCCCCACAGGACACAGTATCTTCTACCTGCTGGCAGCTCAGGGTGCCCCAGCATGCCGGATGTGATGCCTGATGGCTTTTCTTTGCGTCCCCTCTAGCCCTTCTCTGGAAGGAGAACAGTTTTTACCTCTCAAGGTTGTGAGATGCGTTTCAGGAAAGGCAAAAACCCTGGGGCGCCTGGAGGGCTTTGCAGGTCTGCCCACATCACTCCACTAGGTCCTGGAGGCTTTCAGGAGCCATGTGGCCCCTGTGCAGCATATGGCCTCTAGCACTTGGCACCTCCTGGGTGCTGAAAATTTGGGATATATGACATGACTTCAGGGCACCAGGAGTGCCTAAATGCCCTGACTGGCCCTATGGAGACCACTACTCACCTGCCCACTTCTTGAATGGGGCCTTATTTAATCCCAGGCCTGCAGCCTGGCCTTCAGGCTGTCCAGGATCTCTCCCCTGTACAGGAAAGGTGACTGTCTCACATTTCTTTAAGCCTGGTAGAAATATGGAGACTCAAAGCTGTTTGGCTCAGCTGCTGAAAAGCACCACTTCTCACTGCTTTTTTCCTTTTAAATTTTTGACAGCAATGAAAAAAATTGCTTTTTCAGTGCATGGAATGTTAGCCATTCAGAAAGGCTGTGGGGCTGCAGTTGTCATTCAGTTGGGGTTTACTCATCCAGGCAGAAATGACAATGCCAGATGCACTGTCACAGTGAAACCACCACACCTGCTCTGTCCTAAGTGTCAAGCTAAAGACCCCTGAGGAATTCACACTTGGCTCTGACTGTCTTGGTTTTAGGTGGAGCAATAGGAGAGCAGAAGCTTACAAGTGGTTCAGCAGTTGCCTGGGCTGTGGGCAGCTCCAGCCAGCATTGCTGTGTACATGACAGCACCTGGTGCTCTTGGGGTGCCTGATAGGGCATTAAAATGCACCTCAGGGCCATTTTGGAGTGAGCAGACAAAAGGTAATGGCTGATGGACAAAAGTTGCAGCAAGAGAAAGTCTTATTATAAATATATCGTGCTCTGCCCATGTCCTGCGGTTGTACCCAGCTCCGCAGAGACACCCTGGGGTTACCAGCAGGACTCCTAGCTCTGGCCTGAAATGGGAGAGGACATCTCTCTGTCTCCCAGCATGCCTGCCCAGCACGGCTAGTGCAGTCAGCATTTACTATCCTGGCAGAAATCTGCCACTTTTCCAGAAAAGACATGATCTCTGCTCAGCTCTGCTTTTTTGAACAGTAGTCACAATAGCTGGCTGGCTGCACAGCTTTCTAATGATTTACTGCACCCAAAGCCCCTAGAAATCTCTCTGAGCAGTAGCTCCTGCCAAGCTGATGGGGCCCCATAGCCTCTGCTGGGCTTCTTGACCCCTTTCCCAGTGCTCCCACTGTCAGGGCTGGGATGTGACTGGAGGCATCTGCATCTGGTTTTAGCTTGCAGCTATTTCCTGCCCCTGCAGGGATCAAAATAGCAGTTCTCAATGCAAACGAGCCCTCTTACCCTCCCTTGCTCTGCTGCAGAGCCGTGTCCTGTCCTGAGCTTTGCTTGGCCGCCTGCTGTGCGGTGGCTGTGGATAACATCAGCCAGCACGGCGCACAGGATAAGGTGGGACAGAAGCTTCAAAAATAAACCGGGCCCTGCCATAAATAAGGAAAAAACACCTGTCACGCATCCTGTAAACTACCCGTCCAGTCTTTTAGAAGATAATATCGGATGGGAACAAAGCAAACAGGAGCGCAGCAGCTGCTGCAGCAGAGGCAGGACCCCGTGGCGGCCCCTGCCCGGGGTCCCTCCTGCCTGCCCCGAGCATGAGCCTTCCTGCCCTGCTGCGTGCAGCTCCGACCTCCTCAGCACCAGCGCTCAGAGGGCAGCTCCTCCCTCCCTCCATCCCTCCATCCCCCCGTGCCCCACTGCACACCCACCGCAGCACCCCCGGCTCGAAGCCTGCGCTTACCTGCAGCTGGCAGGGCCCAGAAGTGTGCAACGCGAGAACCCCGCAGGTCCTCGGGTGACTGCTTAAGTATCTGCGTGTGTGTGTGACAGGCGGGGACCTGAAAAACCTGCCGCAAATCACAGGAGCTGCCGGGATCCTCCACAGCCACTCTCGGGGCTGGTAATTCAGGTTTGGCACCCGCTCCCCTTGGCAGGGCTCCGCGCCTGGCTGTGCGCGGCGGGCTCCCGGTGGCCGTCGGGGCAACGCGCTCGGGGCCCGGGCCCGCGGCCCCGGCCGGGGCTGCTTCCTGCGGGGCTGCAGGAAGGGTGCAGCGGGGTGCGGCGGAAAGCGTGTTTCTGTCAGCCGGGCTCCAGCCGAGCTCCAGCCCAGCCCCAGCCCAGCCCGCCTGGCCCTCCCGGCCGCGCTGCACCCGCGCCCCCGCCTTGAGGAGCCCCGCGCCGCCTGCGCTGCTGGAGCCCGGCTGGCTTCTCATCGCCATTTAGTATCTTGCAAACGATGTGTCCAGGTTTAACATTCCTGAGTCTGCTGTCACTTCAGGCAGCAATGCGATCCCGCCAGGCCGGGTGTAAGGGCAGGACTGGGTCCTGGATCGGTCCTGCTGCTGCACCCTCAGAGACACAGCCTGGCTGGGGATGGGGAGGCAGGCAGGGCATCCTCTCTGCCAAAGACCTCTCCTCGATTAAAGTGCCCAGGAGCCTGCAGTTCCCAGTGGGGTGGTCTGGAAGCATTAGATAGCAGCTTAAAAAGAGGCATCTTTTGGGGTGGGGTGCAGTGGGAGGGGCTGATTTTTCTCTCAGTTTATAGACAGCAGGAAGGGGATGCTGGAAAATCAGAGAGGCTGAAGAAAGGGCTCATGAAAAATTGAGTACGGCTTGCAGTGGCTGAGATTATCTGCCAGAGCAAAACTCAAAAAACTGGCACGGAATGCAAAAAGCTGTGGAGCTGACTGGAGCCAGAGGCAGGGAGCCCTGACCCTGGGGAGAAGTGGCTGCACAAACCCAGGCAGGGAACCAGCAGTGAGCCAAAACCGTCCTGAAGAGGTTTTGTAATGTTGGGGGAAACATGGGCCAAGGCAAGGGGATTGCAAAGGGATCTGTGCCAAAGGACAGGCAGACCTGTGCCAATCTTCCTAGCAGGATGACATTGATCAAGCCAGATCGGGGGATAGCTTTACTGCCTCATAAACCAAATGGTGCAGTTCAGTGGCTGCCAGCGGAGGTCTTTGGGGGAAGACTTGATCCTGCATGCCTTGGGCAGGCACCTGGCCAAAGGAATATGTCCTGTTTGTCACTGGTGCTAAGCAACAGGAGCATGGGTAGCAATGGGTGCGGACAAGCAGATTGGACAATGTGTCCGGTGGGATGGCTCCAGTAGCCGTGGCTGGGGGCATCAGGGTGCATTCATGGAGACTGGAGCAGACTCCTGCAGCAGGACTCGGCAGTGGATTTCAACCCCATTGTGGGAAAGTCCAGGCAGAGGTCCCAAACTGCATACTGACAAGTTCTTAGGGGAGCTCTCAGGGGTATTGCTACTTATCTGCCCCATGCTCTATGCTCTGCTCTGGCATCTGCTCGTGGCCAGCCTCGGTGACGGGACAGACAGGAAAATATTCTGGGCCAGAAACATTTTCCTATGTTTGTATGCTGTCTTTTTTTTTTTTTTTTCTTCCATGCATGTACCCCAAGCATTGCAAAATGTGAGTAACCTGGCCCTCAGGAACAGGATGGGCTCCTCTCTTCCCTTGTTTATTATTGTCAACAGAGAGAAAGTCTTTAATGTGGAAAAACCCTTTTCTCTTAGCCTGTGAACCCAGCCCAGACTTGCACTGGGAGCACTGGCAGTGCCATATTTCAGGCTGAGACATCCCATCAAAATTGTTCCAGAGGTGCTGGGAGTCCTGCAGTGACAGTGTGAAAGTCATGTCACAAACCTGTTCACATCTGGATGGCACATGTTAATGCTTTTCTGACCTTTTCTGAAATCTTTTAGGCCCCATTTCTCCTCCTGGGAGAGGGTCAAAGTACTGCTGGAATTTATGCCTCACCTGATATGAAGAGATCCTGTCCCCAGAGGATGTCCTTTGTCAGCAGAATTAGATTAAATAGAAACAAAATGCAGGGTGCATCCAGGCCCACCACAGAGACTTTGTTCCTGTTGAGAAGAAGTAGGCCTGTTGTGATGTGCATTTGCCAAATGTGGCATTGCAGGAAGGAGTTGGCAGCTGCAGCCTGCATTCAGCACCCCACTCCTCTGGACCCCTCTTGCAGAAGCTTGAATATCATCCAAATTGCTCCATGGCAAGATATTGGCTGAAGTCACTCCTGGGTGGGAGGTGTGGTGGGCACTGGACACACAGCTCATGCCCACCCTGGCCTAAATGTTGTCCCTCTAACACTGCATGGGGACAGAATGGAAGAAAAACATGGAAAGGAGAGAGGGGGAGCAACTTGTCAATCCATCAGGATAGAATGGGATATAATTTAACTTTTCTGACTTGTTCATGTTTCCTCCTTTTCATGTATGGGTCTCTCTTGAATTTTGCCATGTTTTCTTTCCTGAAAATGAGGCTTAGCACCAGCACCCCTTGTCCAGGGATTAAGCAGAGATTTTTCTTTTCCTGAGTATGTGAATTAAAAAATATGTGCTTTCCAGACTCCACCCCAGCTGAAGTGTCAGAAAGAGAGAGCAAAAGCTTCCTTTCTCCCTCTGAACACCCCAATGCAAAGGAAAACCTCAAAAGCCATCTTCTGTTTAGTTTTCCAGTGTTTCGGGTTTTTTTTTCCTGATATGCTGGGGGTTTCTGGCTGCTAATCCAAAAAACATGTGGCTGGAAACAAGGCTTTACAGAATATTTTGGCTTCCATTCAGTTAGAGAAGAGTTTTCTAACCAGCCAGTACTAACTCACAGGGCAAATCTTGCAGCTAACCAGATGACACTTCTACCTCCATACCCCACTTGCCCCAAAACAACATAAGAGATTGGTTGCTCTTCAGGGTACAGCTAACAATTGCCTTTGTTGGACATCCCAACATAGACGAACCTGACCGAGTCATTGTTCTTTTGATCAGTTTTTTCCCCTAGGAGAGCAGCAACACTGGTTGCAGCCCAAGAGCCAGCAGCTCACAGTGCTTAGCCAGACCATGCCCTGGGCAGGGGGAAGGGGAGGTGGGCACAGGTGGAGCTGCTGGAGCCAGGCTGCCTGCCTGGGCTCAGCACTTGCCTCTTCTGCATTCTCCTTCATGTGTTTTCCTTTGTTTTTAGTGGGCAGGGTCCAGCCTGTCTCTCCTCAGCAGTAGAACGGATCCAGGACAGACAGATACTAATCAGATGCGACTTCCAATGAGATCCCTGCCTTTGACTTTGTCCGTGGGATACAGTTGTGTGGATGGAAACTGCAGTGTTTTATTATTCCTCCACTTGTTCCAATTCTTCTCAGAGAACAGTGTCATCTCATTGGTATTTCCATGTGCAATCTCTGCCTGGGGTACAGTCTTCCTCCCTACTCTCACTCTTACGAACCGGATTGTTTTGAAGTGACTAAACCGGGAGTTGATACGTGCAGTTCCTTGCCGGGAGGGTTTTCAGCGGCGCTGCCATAGCTTGTAGGCAGAGCGTGCAGCAGCACGCAGAGACAGCCGGCAGGGCATCGCACGTGGGATGGGAGCTGCCGCCGTGCCCAGCCCAGGGAAACACGGGCTCCGGCACTGCCGAGGGGCAGGCAGGGAGGAGGGCAGAGTAGGCTTGCAGATCCGCTCTCTGCCCTGGGAGTGCCAGGGCTGTGTGCAGGGGAGCGAGTGCCCTTCCACAGGCTCGGATGGCTGTGCATTTTCTGGGGAGCAAGTCAGGGAGGCAGGAGGCTGGAGAATGTCTGCTGAAATCTGTTCTGTCCTGAATCTCTAGCCTGAAGCTGTCTGCTTTTGGAGGTTCTGACTCAGACACTTCAGTGATCAAATACTTCAAGTCAAATACTTCAAGGTCAGTGAAGGGACTTTATGAGTCTCTTCACTTCACTCTGTCCAAACACTTGCCTGCCACCGACATGTCCCTCTCAGCTGCAGCAGGAATGCTATCCCGATGACCTACTTGGAGGGTCTTAGCAGGGTGAGCACGGGTGCTGACCATCCTGTGACTTTACTCAGCCTTCACCATGAGGGACAAGGACCACATTTTCCCCTGTGCTGTCCCATGCCAGGGAGCCCATGGGTGCCTGGCCCTTGTGCCCACGTCATGGCAGTGGTGCCATGCAGCCCGCAGCCTGTGGTTTCTGTCAGACCAGTTTGGGTGGGCACCTGCAGAGAGGTGATTCTGGTGCCCTGTGGCCCTGGCAGACAACTAGAATGACTTGCAGAGTGACAATGAGCAGGGAAGGAATGTGATGGAGACTGGCCCTCTGCTCCACCTGCTGGGTGTCAGGGAGTGGCTTCAAGGGCCCTAAGCAATTAACTTTAAAAATTTTGTTCCCTTTAGCAACCTGGTTGCTAAAGAGGGCTTCTGGAAAGCTGGCATTGATAAAGGATGCTAGCTGCCCACAGTCTTCTCTACACAGCTGGCCATGGGGCAGCTGAGTGACCATGACAGAGGCACTCACAGATGCCTTCCTCATTGCTGTGACAGCCTCATCACCACAGGGAACGAGTCACCCTCAGTGGGACATCCCCTGCTCCTGGGAGCTCTCCCCTGCTCCCACTCTGGGGGCTCAGGCACTCCACTGTCAGAGGGTCAATTGTGTCTAGTGTGTCTGGCAGAGAGGCTCCAGGATGGAGGAGGGTGCTCCTTGCCATCTCTCTCAGGGTACTGTGACTGGGCTGGTGGATGGGGGTGCTTTCCAGGGAGGAGTATGGGAGCAGGGTGCAGTGCTGCACAGGCAAGCAGCTGGAGAGTGCTCAACCCATGGGAGAGCCCAGCAGGCTCAAACAAGCACAAACAGCCTAAGAAACCTGAGCTAAAGAAGCCGTACCTGCACCACTGCTTAGGGAAGTCACACTCTTGTCGCAGCATGTCTTTTAGCACCTTGTCCTGCTGAAAGGAGGTGATTTGGTGGACACCCAAGGCTGGGGGACCAGTTCCAGTTCTGGAGGCTCACTGCCAATCTGAGGCTGTTTGAAGCAGAAGGAAGGCTTCTGGCACTGCCATGGGATTGCTCTCATGATGCTCCAAGTGTCTCTTGGCTGGCTGCTGCTACATACAGCCAGTCTGTCTGGCTTCTCTGGGTGGGTTTTTCTCCCTTCTTCAAAGGCTGTTTCTCATCCTAGGCCCAGTCCTGGCTAGTAAGATCTTCTCCAGGGGCCATGTCTCCTGTTCCTTAGGTCTCTGGCCTGGCCGCAGAAAGCCCTGCTCAGTGGGGTGGGCACAGCAGGGCTGAGCCGAGGGAGCCCACTGGAGAGCTGTGGCCCCTGTGCTGCTCCTGCTGTCCAGCACAGGCCTGTCTGCATGGCAAGGGAATGCTGGAACAGACTGTCAGGGCTTTCCAGAGCCTGCTTCCCTTGAAATACACTTCACTTAGCAGATGCTATTTTAGCAAGATACTAATTCTAGCCTCTGCTGCCCATTCACCTGTTCTGTGCATAGAAATGGGTTTGCTGACTTGTGAGGCTCAGCTGGCTTTAAAGTATCTGGCTGTAAAGGTAGTCTTGAGTTCTTATGACTTGATTGTTCCCACCTTGATTTCTCTCCCCCCTCACCCTCCATTGTTGGGTTGTGTCACTGGGAAACCTCTGCCAGCAGCAAAGAAGGAACAAACTTGTACCATCCAGGGTGAAAGGATTTCTCCAGGGCATATTCCTTCTATGCTGCAGCATCTTCTCTGTGTTAGATCTCTGGACAGCTTCAAAAGAAACAGTTCATGGCAGTGCTGTAGAGCACTTTCTTCTGCTCTGGACCTTCTCTGGTCTAGGAGAAAGCATGGCCAAAGGAGTTCTCTCTAGGTAAAAATGCCACTTTGCTAACCCTCAGTTAGCAGGATAGAAGGACCATGAAGTCTGGAAGAGAAGAAGCAGGTGACAAGAAGGGGCTAACATGTCCTCATATCAGCCATCCTGGATTGCACTGCTTGCACCTTAAGTTGAAATTCATTCTCCCTGCCTTGGTTCCAGCGAAGGTCACTGCAGCTCATGCATCTCGCCCTGGTGCAGAGCTCTGGAGCTTGGCCACATTCATCCTCATGTTCACAGCAACACCCTTCTCAACCCTCTTGAGACTCAGAGATTAATTGCACAGCTAGAGAGCAAGCCTGCATGCCTCAGAAAGAGCTGTGCCACATCGTTATTCCCTGTGATGACCAGGGTCCTCCCAACGGAACTTGTCCAGTTGAGTACTGCTGATCTTTTTCTGTGCCATGGTTTAACCCCAGTCTGCAACTAAGTACCATGTTTTGGTACACTTTAGGAGTGCTTGCTCACTCCCTCCACTCCTGCTGGGGTGGGGAGGAGAATTGGAAAAAAGTAAAAAACTTGTGGATTGAGATAAGAACAGATGACTTTGGATGAAGAAGCACAGTCCCAAAGTGACTCCACTTGTACAGACACAGCTACTTTATAGGGACTGGGACTTACAGTGATTCAGTAAGTTAAAGAAACAGGATGGGTACAAGGAGCTCGTGTGTGTCTGCTCATTACTGAGCTGAGAGTGTTATCCCTTCTCTGTGTGGTGTGTAATTGCTCAGTTAGATCCCTGGCTCTGCAGTGGGGTGTCAGCCTGGGTGGGTGACCTACTCTGCAGCCTGTTTTGGACAAACATGCTGCTTTCAGCCTGGCCACCCCATCCCCTGACCACGTCCTGCTTTCCTGACTGCCAGAATGGATCAGGGCTCCCAGTACATCTAAAGGCTCTCATAGGCTCAGTGGCATTCCCACAGCTCAGCTGGGTCAGTAGAAATTCCATTGTGCCCGATCATGGCAAATATGAGCCACGGGAAAAATAAAATACACAAGGGGCCTGCTCTGCTCTCTGTGCCCAGCCTGCTGCTGCTGCATTGGAAATTTTGGTGACCTGGGAATAGGGACACACGGGAGAGACCTGGTGTGTAACTGCTCACAGCCTGCTGGTTTCTGCCAGATGTTTTTCAGTCCTGTCATTTCCGAAGACCTGGAGGCTTTCTTGAGTCTCTGAGAGTGTTTTATCTGTTCTGAATGAAGTAATCTTATCACTCCCTAATGGCAGGCTGTTGACCCTGAGCACTCATTTCATGATGTTTTCACCCAAGGAAATTGAATGCAAGAGACGGGGAGTTAAGCAGAAGGCTCAGAGGTATTTTTCTGCTGTGCACCTACACACAGCACTCCAGCTGACTGAGGTGCTTTTTGATAAGCAGTCAGACCTGTTGGGGTGGTTCTGGTGGTTCTGATAACACCCGGCTTTGGACAGTGCAGGTGCTGACTGCAAATGCACTGGCAGCTTGTTGCTTTTGCAAACTATAGAGTAAGTGAGGTGGAAATGACCTCTCCAGGTCTCTAGTCCAACCTCCAAGCAGGGCCCTCTAGATTAAGTAGCTTAGGATTGTGAGCTGCAGAATTGTGAACATCTTGAAGAATGTTGTTCCTAAAACTTCTATGTGTTCCTGTTCTAGTATTCCTCATGGGAAATAAATTTTTGCTGGTATTTAATAAAATTTTTGCAGGTATACAAGATGCCTATCCCATTATTACTTATATGTGTTTTTTTGCCTTACTGGTGCATGGCACTGTTTGTCAGGGGACAACAAATGGTTTTTTCCCTCCTCATAAGCCCAAACTGTTTTCTTTTCAGAGTTAAAAATCTGCTTTTCCTCTTCTGACAACTTTTTAAAAGGATCTTCTTTCTCTGTGTAGGAGTGGAAGAAGTCCTTAAAATATGCAGGTTTTTCCTGTTTTTGGACTCAGTTACATAGCAGCAGGTGGTACTAGGAGTTTACAGACCCTTATGCCCAGAGTTTAGGAAATCTTTACTTTGGCTGATCCATGGAGATGACTTGCTTATTGCTTTGTCCTATTTGGTTCTGACATGAATACTATCTATCTCTCAACTGACAACAATACATACGCTCAAGTTTCAAGCTTTGATTATGGTTGCAGATCCCTAAATTCTCCTGGAGAATTTGGCTGGCCACAGCATGGATAGGTGCACTGTTTGCCATGTAAAAAACTGGCTGTGTGGCAGGACCCAGAGAGTGTTGGTGAATGGTGCCACATCCAGTATGTGGACGGTCACTAGTTGGGTTACCCAGGGCTTTGGTGTTGGGGCCAGCCCTGTTTAATGTCTTTATCAATGATCTGGCCAAGGGAACTGAGTGCATCCTCTGGGCAGAGGGCAAGTTCATAGGTGGAGACAGCACCAGGGATAAAATTTGCATTTTGTTGATTGTCAATATTTACATTTAATAACACAACTTAGAGGGACTTGGCTGTGTTAGGTTTACGGTTGATGACCTTAAAGGTCTTTTCCAACCTAAATGATTCTATGAATCTCAGTAGATCATTGATGTGACCTCCCATTCACAACCATTTCACTACAGCTGTGTGCATCCAGCTGTATTTATATCTCCTACCAGAGGTCTAGGGAAGGCAGAAACATTGTGAATCCCATGTAAATGCAAAGCTGATTTACAGAAAGTCAGAGAGAAGCAAGCTACCTGGAGTTTCCCAAAGCTTACCAGAAGGTAAGAGTGCATGCAGATGATAGCTACTGTACAACAGTCCCAAAGCCTCCTACAGAAACCACTCCTCTCTTTGACAGATCCTCTTCAAATGAAGAGAGAGGGTTTCACTTCAAGTGCCCATTTACAGACATCTGCAGATGGCTGGATGACCAAAATATTTGAAGGGGACTGGCAACTAAGAAAGGACTTCCAGGAAACCCAGGCCCTTTCAGGGCAGCAGTTTGGGGCTTGCTGCAATATCCCACAGAACCTTCAGTGACACCAGATATTACTAGACAAGTTAAAGACCTCAGTCCCAGCCCTATTTGCTGCTCCAGAGTGCTTCACAGTTGGGTTTTTCACTGGAACAGACTGGAAGAACAAGCTGGAACAGACTAGCTTATGTAGGAACAGTTTTAGGTCAAATCTAAACACTTTTGCACCTAATGTCAGGAAGGAGTATTCAGAACTGCTTAAAAGGTAAAACAAAACACATGTACCATATTCTTGCATAATTTCTCATCAGTTGACAGAAAAAGCACTTAAAAGGGTTAATTTTTCCTCAATGTAAAGATGAGACTCTGTCACAGAGAAAAGTTGGGGTTTTTTTCTGAGGTAATCTAGCTAAGAATTCCCTGTCCAGAAACCTACGCGACTTCTATAGATGTTTAGAGTTTAGAAAATGAAGCAGTTGCTACGTGACCAGCTCGAGAATCACAAAGCTAAGATAGAAGCCAGTGCAATCCTACACATGGCAATGAATGCCACAGCTTCATCTGTGAGTCATCTGCCCACAGAATAGAGTTTCTACCGAATTGTGCACCATGGAGTCTCCTTCATCAAATATACCTAGATTCAGTGATCAGGAAAAGGCAAGCGAACTTTGCCAAGTAAATGAGATTGACCGTGTATCAATGGCACTAATAATGCAGTTGAAAACAAGCAGCTCCTAACAGAACCTTTATGCTTTCAAACGATAAGGATGAATAAAAAGCCTTTCCTAAACGCCCTTCTGAGAACACAAAATGAGATTTAAAAGAAAAGAAATGCTGCCGCCTAGCGAGCAAGGTGGAAATCCACAAATCCAAGCTCTTCGTTCTGTCTCCCACAGGATTCAGCAGGCATGGCTTTCCCTTCTGCTCTTGCTCATGGTCCTGTGTCACCCAGGCGAGAATTCTCTCTTCCTCTAGATACCAGTGTTAGCCAGTATTAGCCAGTTACACCTCTGCCTGAGACCCTTCAAAGGGTGCCTGAAGCAAGGGGCTGAGCACTGCCAAACTACCCACAGCTAAGCTGGGAGCTGTCCCAGAAAACACACACTGCCTGCTGAGCAGTACGTGGAGCTCAGGGAACTTTTTAAAACATGCTTCCTGGGCAAATTTAAAAACAATTAAAATTCCACAGGAGGGAGAGTTGGGAATTTAATCAGTTAAAAAAAAGCTCTTCTTGTAACTCAGCCAGGGAGAAAAGCCATTCATCTCCACATTTCATTAGGAAAAGACAGTAAGACATCTTCTGACCTTCCTTTCATCTACATGGATGGCTGCACATTCTCCTCCCAGTGATATCAGGACGCTGCTGATCCTGTGAAGCTGGAAAATATAATAAAATCCTAATCAATCAAAATATTGTTCAACTGCCTGAGCTCAGATAGAAAAGAGATTTTCTTGATTCACAATCATGCCATTCAGGTAGCATAACTCCTTGTTAGCCTCACACGTGTAATAAGCTAATGGGAATGCTTGCTATAGGGTTGTTGATGTCTAAAGATTACAGTAACACCTTCTATGATGCTGTATTATGAATTATGCTGTGAAGCTGTTATTATTATATTAATATTATTATAAATTGTGTTGTGAAGCTGTGTCAAGGGAGGCTTAGGTTGGATGTTAGGAAAAGGTTCTTCCCACAGAGGGCAGCTGGGCACTGAAACAGGCTCCCCAGGAAGATCGAGACTGTCTGAATTCAAGAAGCGTTTGGATAATGCTCTCAATGTGGTCCTAAATGTAATGTACAGTTTTAACTTAAAAAAATTAAACCCATCATACTGAAATTCACCATCTTTTTGAGCTATAAAGCTTCATAAACACCCAACTGGGGTACATTACTGTTTGGGGTTTTTTTTTTTTGCTTCCAGCCCTCTGGTTGTGCCACACTCCATCAGTGATTAGTCTTTGCTCAAAGAAAATGAAAGTAGGCATGTGCTGGAAGGTAAGGATAGCTTTGACCCTTTAAAGGAAGTGCAAGGCAAAAACATTGTTTTTCAAACCCAAAGTCAGTGACCTGAGAATGTTCCTCAGGCATGAAGTATGCTGTTCATCTCTGCCTGCACTACTGCTGCCCAGCAAAGCCTGACAAAGCCATTGTCTGGGACCAGGGGGAGAGCAGGTGCTGCTTGCCTTAGATCAAAGGTAGAAGCCACCTGTGTATTACCAAGCACTGCAGGACAACCCAAACACAGTTCATTTCAATCAACATGCAAAAAACAGGTGTTCAGTGGAACAGAAAGGAACAAACCTAAGATACGTGCCCATATCCACGCCAAGTACAAGGAGAGGACCAAACCCCGGTGCTTGCACACCCTCCCTGTGGGAAGGCCCACCAGAGCTACTCTGGAGTGCACCCCTTCACAGGAGTCTTGAGCTTTCCAATTCTGCTTGGAGTTTGCCACAGGAAGTGGCTCTTGGGTGCCAGCCAGGCCAATGATATCACTGCCCCAGGGAGCAGAGCCCAGAGGGACGGGGAGCTGGAGGGCAGTGCATGCCCCTTGCCCATGCCTCCAGCATTCCAAACCAGCCCCTACTTCCTCAGCAAGGGCAGATGGTGCCCAGGTCAGTGCCCTCCACCAGGACCTGCAGGTTGGGAGCCAGGGGCAGAGGCTTGGCACGTGTCAGGTTGCCATCACCAGTTTGGCACAGGACACCCCTCCAGTGGCTCTCCAGGGGTCACTGGCACCTGTGGGCTCAGAATATCCCAGAAACAAAGAGCACTGCCTTCGACAGAGATGCTGGGGCCTCCTTGATCTCAGGTGGGGCTGTGGGCATGGCACTTGATACCCATTCACCTCCTTCCTTGGTACACTCAATCCCTTCTCTGGACAACTAACCTACTGGTATAGAGTCAGGACGTCTCTTTCTTATGATCCATCTTTTATAAGAAAATAAATCAGGGTTCAGGTTATAACTGTACTATGGATATGTTTATGAACACTGGTTTTAATACAGTAAACATATTTTAAATATGCAAGCTTGTTTATTAAGACAGGCTACATAGAAGGTACATTTAAGGCATTGTTTCCATTTGGAGTGGCTGTGACCCTTATTTTCTTGAAAAGTGGTCATCTGTCATATCAACAAGTTCCCCGTCGGACAATTTTTACATGCTTGTGCTCCTCCCTGCAAACAGAAGAGAAATATATTAGAAGAGGAACACTACTTGAATGTTACAGACACGTTTTAAAAAGTGGACTCTCTCATGTCTTTCTACATGTTCAATTAAATGCAGTGATTCATTAATTGCATCACTTACTGTAAGCATTACCACAAGTAACCACAATGCAAAAATTTATGAATCACATACACAGACTAACTTACCATAGGCTTTGTTACCTATAAAAACCTGATAAAACCATCTGCAAATCTGAGAATTATCAAACCACATGACAAATCTCACCAGGATGACTAATCTGTCCATTACAAAGCACTAACATAAGTTAAACTTTGCAGTCTCTGAGGTGCAAACCAGTTCTAATGCTTACAGTATTTCCACCTTTCGCATGGGAATTCAGTGGGAAGGGTGTGCATCCTGATGCACCTCTGCATCTGAGGCTTCACTAAATTTTGAATGTGTGGTTCTCTGAATTCTGGAATCTTCTTTAAGGAAATTTTAGCCAAGCACCCTTTAGTTTGGGAACACTGTTTTGGTTTTTTTGCAAGTCTTATTTGGGGTGCTCCATTTACAAATCCCAATTTACCAGGCAAGCGCAGATAGAAAAAGAAAGCAATAGAATGCAAACTGTCCTAGATCATCAGTTTGTTTCCTTATCTTAATAGAATCAAGCTGGTTTACTCCTCATGAAATTCAAGAGACTTATGTTTACCCAAAAGCAGGGTTAATCTGTACTAATAGTTTTATCAGGGATCTTTTTAACCAGAAGGTAGTGGAGCAGATTAGGAATATGAAAGGCAAAATCAAGGCCAGGGGATGTAAAACACCAGTAAAGATGTAAGGAGGCATTCTGGCTGAAGGATAAACCCTGCAGAGACAGCTCGAGCTGCTACATCTATTTCCAAAGAGCACGTTGCTGTTAGACTAGGTTTAAACTGAGATCAGATGTTGTCATTGCTACTGGGCACACAGTGTGGAAGAGACCTGGGATTTAAGCACTAAATTAAGAATGGATTAAATCTAAGCTTTAAAAGAAAAAAAAAGTAGGGAGGAAAACCAATTTTGGTCTTACAGTTAAGGGGCTTCACTGCAGAGCCAGGATGGGCAGGGTTTGTGCTGCACCTTTGCTCCAGGTGTCTCATGTTATCATGGATCAACCACAGCAACCTCTTCTGCAGCACTCCATTCACACAGGGCTCTCCAGGTGCCCACATAGTCCTGCATGGCTAAAACAGCTCATGGACAGTACTATCTTGGCCATCAGGGAAGTACAACTCCCTTTAAAAAGTCCCTTCGTGGGCTTAAATATGGGCTAGAACACACCTGCAAGTTGGCCACTGAGAATCACTCCAAGTTAATTAAGAAGTGATGTTTTGTAATTTAGTACTGGATGTGTCCATATATCTGTTTCTGTATCACCACATTACACTATTTCAGCAGCTGGTCATGCAACTTGCTAAATAGGGCAGAAAAATCTCTTTGTTCTGTCCTCCTAAGAAGTGTGGCAGACTGTACCTTAGATTACTTGGAGTGGAATGACCATTGCTTATGACTATGGACGGTTCTTAAAGCTGAAATTCCTCCAGTAAAGCAAAGTGTTTTATCCGTGTTGTGTTCATGCCAAGTCAAACACTTTAGAACAACTCCAGACCGAACTAGAAGGCCCCCAAATATGCCAACTACTGAACAATGGAAGAAAAACCATCAGAAGAGTATCTGACCATCCTGTGTCCCTTCAGACCAAAATACGTGTTTCTGAGCATGTAAGAAAACAGCAAAAAAAGATAGTTAAGACAAAATTCTATCTTGTGGGTATAATTGGATTTAATCTCATGTATCACACAGAACATGTACTTTACATCTTCTACTAAAAAGACATAAGCTCCATCACTAATTACACTTAAGGAATTACTTAAGGAGTTGAAATAAGCAACAGATTTGACTGAAGAACCCTTTGTTCTGTGTGTAATGCTGTATTCAGGAATCTGCCATGCATCCATCTGTAACGGAGGGATCATGACTAAAAAAATGAAGCTAGAATCCTAGAAATGTAATGCTGGATCTCAAAGCCCATCCTTCTGCTCTGAAAGGATCAAAGATACTATTTAGGTTATGAGAAGCTCTCCTGTCTCTATCTCCACAATATGGATTTGCACTCTCTATGGGCGATACTTAGCACTTCTCTTTGTCTTTTATGATTGTACTTGATTGTACTTATGATTGTACTTGTACTGATTTCACTCCATTTCTCCAGATCCCTGGGAATTTTGATAACATCCTGCACAGATCATCATATCCATGCCATTTTGCAATTTTTATTATATAAAATATAATAGCACTTTCCAATGTAAAATGCTGATCAGTGCTTTTGAAGCACAGCATTTCAAACTTCTGTGATTTCATCCTTTAACAATTTCAGCTGAATAACTATTTGTCTGCTTCTGTGAATGTCAAGTGGAGATAATATAAAATGCCTTATTAATGTCATGCACCAATGCTTCTACTTCCTCTTACTCTGTTTGGCCAAGTTATTGTGCCAAAAAACTAAATCTCATGGATTTGATCGGATTATTTCTGACAAATCTGTATCTGCTTTGCTTACTTTTCTCTTTACCTCTGGCTATGTACAAAGCCAATCATTTAATAACTTACTCCAACAGCACTCTAGGCAGGAAAGAAGGGTAGGCTCCTAATATATAACATGCCAGAACCTCTTTTCTTCCCTTTTAAGAGATTCTACTGTGTGTGAATTTTGATTTCTTTTTTTTCCCTAAGCTGTAGGTTTACCATTTTTCCTTGCAATTTGTCATTTGCTTGTGTAGTTTGAGCTGTGCTCTGGTGAAAGTGTTAGCAAATTCTGCACATCTGCATGACACACTTCAGCCCTTTCTTTACAATATTACCTTGAGTGTCCTTTGACACCTTTGTCTCTTTCCTTATTCTGGCCTATGTTCCCTCTGTCTTGATCATTTGAATTGTGTAAATCGTCTGGTCAGAATCAATCTTTCCTCTGCCCCAAAGTCAGAAACACATTTCAGCCTTCCCTTTCTTGAGATCTATCTGTTCACAATTTTGTAAGTTCCCCTCACTGCTATTCTGCTACTCTCACTTCTACCCCCTGCTGGAAACAGATGATCTTTTATTTCATTTGTATAAATTTCCTTTTACTATCAAAATTATATTCACAACAGTTCCTCTCAGTTTGTACTGAGAGACTGCTCTATTAAGCTTTCCAGTCAATTGTAATGGGGAGTAATAATGCTCACTAGATACTGATTCTCTGTGTTTTCAATTTGTTTTTAAAAATTATTACATTATTAAAGAATAAAATACTCTCTCTCAGATGTCAGGCACTCTTCTTCTTGATTTTTAGACAACCTGAAGGCAAAATAGTAATTTATCCTAACATTTAGCATTCTTAATCTTCTTCGTGAAAGAAGTACAGGCAATTGGATCTTTAACATAAATATTTTATATTTAAAGCTGCATTTTGGGTGGGATCTTTCATGTTTTCTGATGCAGAGTGTGGAAGGGTCTGGCATTATATTCATTGGTAGTATTGTATTGTATGAACATGACAGGCAACCTCCTCTAAGATGCTCCTTTTCAGGAATTACTAATACAAATACTCAGTGCATCCACTGAGTTTGGACTGAATCCAAACGAAGCCATTTACAGGTATCACGATAAAATCTGTTGCAAGCGATTACCAGCTGAGAGGACACTGCTGAAACTGCAGTGCAACAGTGCGAATGATCCAAAGGCAGTAAATGATCTCTCAGTTACCTGGGATGTTGGGGTGAATGTTCTGCTTGCCTATGGGGAAGGGAAGGACAGAATTAAGCGACTACCTGTTAGCAAGGCAGAGCACACACTCGTTTCCGTAGGTCTCTCCATCCGTGCCACACACTGGATGGTAGTCCCTTGGACAGGTATATGAACCGTAGCTGTCGCAGTCAGGCTGGGGAAGACAGGTACAAAAACAGCTGAAGTCACACCACCTGAAACAGGTTTCTGCTCAGGTTCTGAAGAATCCTGACATGCACAGAAAAATGGTGCCCAACAGGAGCTGCCATAGCATTTTAAAACGCCACGTTATTTTTTTATGCTCTTGTGGGGAATTTATCACTTGAGGCTTGGCTCCTACTGCTCCTACTGCCTGGCACGGCTCAGCCGTGGTGTCAGGACATACGTGTGCCCCACTGCGCAGCCCTTCTGACCCCTGAGCGTCAGCGGGACACACGGACACCGAGTCCCCATCAAGGGCAATGCAGACGAAGATGGGAAGAGATGGGAATCGCCAGGGCTTGTGCGCTGCGGAGCCAGCAGCCTGCCCGGCCCCTCAGCTGTGGGGAGAGAGCCCTGCTCAGGGCCGGAGCCAGGGCAGGCACAGACCCCCAGCGTGAGGGCCGTGGCTCCGGGGAAGGGGCAGCCGGAGCGGCAGGCCTGGCCGGAGGCAGGCAGGGAGGGAGGGATGGCAGCGGGGCCGTCCCTGCCGGGGATGGCACTCACCGAGTAGCTGGCCATGGCGCCGGGACACCAGAGGAGCCCTGTGGAGAGCAAGCGGCGTTAACGGCGCCCGGTCCCGCACGGGCCGCCCCGACCTCGGCGGGACCAGCCCTCCCCGTTACCGGCCGGCCGCCGCCCCGTCCCCGCAGCCCCTGCTCTGCCCGCTCCTGGCACTCCCTGACCGGCTGCGGTCCGATCCCGGCATCCCCGACTAGCCGCTGTCCCGTCCCGGTACCGGCCCCGACCAGCTGCCGTCCGGCACCATCCTGTGCCGGGTCCCCGCCCTGCCTCCGCAAGGCTGGTGCCCACCCCCGCCTTCCGCGCCGCTGAACCGGCCGGGGCACGGTACCGGTTCAGGTCTGCCCTTCCCTGGGACGGCACTGCCCGCGGCACGGTACCAGCCCGTTTCCCGCTTCCCCGGCACCGCCTGCCCTGCCCTCCCCCGGCGCGGTACCGGCGAGGAGGACGGGCAGCAGCAGCAGGAGCGCCGGCAGCCGCGCCATGTCGCGAACGGAGCGGCGGCGGGCACGGGGCAGGGGCGGCTCGGGGTGCAACGGCCGCGCCGCGCGGGAGCAACGGGGGAGCACGGGCGGGGCACGGGCGGGGCGGGGCGGGAGCGGGAGCGGGGGCGGGAGCGGGGGACACGCGCGATGGGGATGGCACGGCGGGGACGCGGGGTGGAGCGCTGCAGGAACCCTCCCCGCCAGGAACACGCTGACGGGACGGAAAACTTTCCCGTCTGTGGTAAATAGAGGCTATAATATTGGCTTTCTGCAAATGTTAAAATAAGTAATGTTAAAAGTAATGGCTTTGTCACAAATAAATGTTATATATATATATATTAGCTTTATTACAAAATAGATGCTACTTAAAATAGCTTGGTTGTGAAGATGTGGTTTTTAATACTTCTTTATTCAACCAAAAACTTAGAAATTGCTATGCTTTTGAACTATTTGCTTGGACCGGCAAATAAGATAATATTCATTGCCAAGAGACCTATCTCCACAGCGATCGCTGATTTTGGGAAGAGGAGAACTTTTCCTGGAAAGGGTGTTGAATATGTATAATTGTTTATGAATATGTAATAAGGTGATGTGTATGTAAAGGGAGCCCCCAGGATAGCAGGCGTGCTCTTGGCAGAGCGCCAAAGCACCCAGCGCTGTGACTTTTGCTTTATTATCTTTGTCCCTTATTGTCCTTTATTAAACTTTTCAATCCTAACAGGAGAGTGAACCTCGTTTTTCACGCCGTCACTGCTGCGCGGGCGGGCAGCACAGTTAGTGGCGGGGCGCCGGCTGTAATGTCAGCGCTCCCCGGGCTTCCCTGCCTGCCTTCAGCTCGCTAGGGTTGTGCTTTGGTTGCAGGGTGTCCTGGGCAGTGCAGCGAGGTTGTGCAGTGCCGTGCGGCTTTTAAGGTCATCTCCCCCATCTCGTCATAAAGTGACATGAGGTGGCTTCTGCTGAGCTGTGAGTGCGTTCCTGCCAAAGGGGACGGAAAAACTGATACAGTCCCAGCAATAAAGCAACCTGCCTCCTCCAAAGGCAGGAGAATACAGGGGGCTGGAAAGCCTTGGCACGCTGTCCTGCCGGCATGGCAAGTGCTGTCTGCTGTCTCGGCAGCACTACTTTCCAAAGAGTATCTTATCTGTCGGTCACCGATAAGAGTGGTTAGCTTTGCAGAGCCCAGAGGCTGGCTTTGCACAGAGCCTGGCTCTGCAAATGTTTTTATGCAGTTTCCTAAAATCTAGGGTATGAACTTCTTGGAAATGGCCTGTGCTTCTGTGTATCAGCTGGGGTTAGACCTGTCAAGTGTTTTGATATGTCCCACACAGGTCCCTACACAGGCATCACACACACCTTTCTTGTCTGTGTGTCGGCCCCTGAGTCCTTTCAAGTATAGCTTTTCTTCTTTCTGACAGTGTGCCCTGCCTACATGGCATCATAGGGAGGTCATTTTATTTTCTGCTTAATATGTTCTTACTCCTCCAGGTAACCTCTGCAAACTGATTGCAGTTTCAGATTTTCATTCAGCACCCAGCTTTGTGATGACTACCCAACACAAAGGATGTTTCATGCAAAGGCCTCTAGCTTGGCTATTTTAAGCAAGACGCCTAATCAGAATGTTTTGTGGCTGATGAAGCATGTAGAGAGTTATTTCTCTCTGCTTGATCTCCTTCCCTAGCTTTCCCAACTTTCTGCCCCTGCTTTGCCTACTAAGTCATTTGAGATGAGGGTATCTTTCTGTTAACCTTATTATTGGTGGGATGGTTGCTGGATTTGCCATCTTGGGGGAAGGATCAGAACAGGGTTAAATACTGGAGAGTTATGCTAGGGTGTGTGGGTTTCCTTGTTTCTTGAAGGTGTGATTTTTCAAAGGCAAAGGTGCCAGCTGAAGGTGAAGAAGGCACAGCCACGGGGAAGATGAAGAAAGCAAAACCAAGGGTAGAAGTTATGTCTTAGGTTGTGAATTTTCTAAGTTCCTCTAAACAGTTAAATGCAAAGCTCTTGCACAGAAAGAAAGCCTGAACAACATGAACCAAGTAAAAGCTCAGTGTTCCAGCTGTTGGTAGCCCAGATGAGCTTTGTCCTGAACAACTCCTGCACTAAATGGCTGTGCACTGTCATCATGTCACCTAAGAGAATAGCTGCCCCCTAAAAAATGTTCTCTACACTGATGTATTTTCCAGCATATTTAATGTTAAGTCCTTGGTCATCAATGTGTTGCATTTGATCCCACATAAATGGCGTGAACGGGACCATTTGGTTAAACATCACTTCAGTTGCCTTTCTGTGACAGCAATATGAACTCAGCCACAGCCACGTGTTCTGCCCTGGGTGTTTCCTCTTGATGTTGCAGAGAAAATAGGGAAAAGTAAAATAAAGGTGCTCTGTTAATTCTCAATGTGACAATCATATTTGAAACTGGTGCCAGTCTCCTCAGTTCTGAAAGCATTTTGTTTCACTTACATTTTTCTACTGTGAGAATTTAATTTTGCCTTATTTGAGTAAAATTTTAGAGACAAGTCTTTAGAGAATGGAAAATTATAGGAATGAGATTTTAAACAGAAGAAAAGATAACTTACAAAATTTTTCTCCTGGCAAGATTGAGTGTCTATTACAAGATAGCAATTTTCTTTTGTAAATTATTAAGAACTGGAGGCAAGGAAGAGTATAATTATGCAGAGGGCTTCTTAATAGCTTTTGTATTCTGTTAGCACATTTCTGATATGAATGCTGAGTCACTGGAAAGGAAAATTGCAGAATTATTTGCATATCTCCTAGAAGTTATCTTCTTGTTAACATCAGGTAGCTGATTAACAAACATGGAAGATAACAATGATCCGAGCATCTAGGCTGCAGGGAACAATGCATAATTAGAAGTTTTATCCCTACAGAGAAGGTCTGTTTCTGCCTTATGCTTAGTGGAATAACCCTCTGTGCTTGGAAGCTAGAATTTTTTTGAACTTCACTCAAACTCTTCTGGTGCTCCACAGCCTTGCTGCTGCTCCAGTGAGTGATGGGCCAGTCAGTGTTTCTGAGATGTACCTCAGTCCAGGTACCAGGAAGATTGGGACTAAGCAGCTGGATTGCCTGCTACCTTAAAGTCTAGGATTCAGCAGTGTGGCATGAAATATCCTCTTTACCACAGGCTGTGGTGGATGCTAAAGGTTTAGAATTGAAAAACAGAGTTGAAAGGTAAGGAACTATAGGTGGCCTTAAGAGCGTGAAAATTCCCCCTTGAACAGGTTCCTGCAGGCTGCTGCAGGCAGGAAGGTGACACTCAGGAAGTCTGGGTATGCATTTGCTCCAGTTGTCTCTTGGCCATTGTCGATGGTCTCTTGGAGAGCAGAGGCTGGTGAGAGGGATGCTACAGTGACACATCCTTGCATCCTTGCTTTAACCTGCAGTTAATGTCCTCTTGCAGCCCCCGGTTATTTGGGGGAGGGTTAATCCACTGCAGCAGCAGGACAGTGCAGCTGATGACGGACCTGCGCTGCTGCAAGCAGTCTAGAAGGGCACAGTGCTTGGGCACAACGCTTGGGCATGGCCCAGCTGCACTGCGTGGGCACATCACTTGGGCATGTCCCAGCTGCCCCTGTGCCACATACATGTGAGTCTCTTGCCATAAGTACAGGAGCTGGTCTTTCTGCCTGACTAACTGTGGGGGTAAAACCAAGCAACGTAGCACAGGACAGTCAAAAGTGCTTCTGAGCTGCTTTTTGGCACGTTGTCCTGGGGTGGCACTGCTGAAAGCCTCTTTCCTAAGGCGTTGGGGGGCTCCTGCCTCTGGTGAGACTGGAATGCCCTAGAAATGATTTGGCACTTGCTAACTGGCTGATTCTGCCAACCTGAACCTGCACAGTAGCAGGGCAGAGATGGACAGAGGGAGAAGAGCTGATTTTTCTAACGTTTTCGTCTCCCTGACAAAGATTCCTGCAGGGAAGAAGTCAGCAGCACTGAGCAGACTGATAGGCTTTTGATGTAAGTCTAGGTTTGTTGTGTGTGGGGAATCTGTGCCAGCTGACAAGCTGCCTCCCTGACCAGGTCCTGAGTGCTGAGCTGTGGCATCACCTCTAATTTTGGTAGACTCCTCCAGGCTGTTTCCATAGAGGCTAGGTTCAAAGGTTCATAGAAAGATGTGGAGGAAGCTCCTCATCTCATACACTCCCTCACCATCCTGTCAGTGGCATTCCCACCTCCACACCACTAAGAGATTGCTCTGGGGGTCCTATCTGTCACACACAGCCTGTGAATCATTCCCTTCAGTTGTGCTCCTACGTTTGCAATCCCACGTAGTCCCAAAGACAGGATCCAGGCCTCAGGGATTCAATTATGTACACTCCACTCAGTCTTTCCATCCTTGATCCCTCTGTGCCCATTCATTTTCCTCCTTCATGTGCTGTTCTCTGCTGTATCAGTCACAGATGGGCAATTTATCCTCTCCTGTTTCCCACAGGAATCCCATCTATCACCTGCCTGTCTTCGAAATTAATTTACTGGCTGGCCAGCTGCCCACTTTGTGTCCCTGGCTCCTTCCCATCCATGTGTAACATGGGGGGTGCTCCTTGAAGAGGGGTGGCTGCAGTGTTCTGTGCCCTAAGGAGCACTGCTGACCTGTGGGCAGTGCTTTGGGATGGGACTGCTGCACGTGCTGTGGGACAGTGGGGAAAGGGCTGCTGGGAGGTACCCACACCCTCCTGCGTCTGCTCATGCTGTCAGTCACCGTCACAGCACAAAGCAGCAGCCTCCTGCCTGGCAGAGAGAGAGATGTGTGTGTATTGCTGCGATGCTCAGCCTTGAATGAGGGCTCTAGTAGTCCCTGGAGCCTACAGAAACCTCCTGAACGGTGTCCTGATGGGCAGAAATCAACATAGTTTGTTTTTTTTTTTTCCCGAGCCTCCAGAAGTTCTTTCCTGCTGTTGTTTTCAGCTCAGTTAAGCACATCTGTCAACTTGATCTGTCGTGGACAGGTTTACAGGTGCTGGCTTTGACTTCTGCTGCCTGTGTGCTGGTTCAAATGACTCATGGCAGAGCTGGGCCACCATCCTGCTGGAGGGGACACACACTTTGTCAGTGATTTGCCCAGGATCATAACTCCTTTGGAGGGAGGTGGTTGGTCCCAGTGGCATTTCTTTACATCAAAAGTTTTCTCAAAATGCAGAAACTTTCAGGACAGGCTGTAAAGCTTCTTCTAACTGCTTAAAGGAGACAAGATTAAGGGAACCTACCCAGAAGGCTGCTCACCTTTTTCTGGATGCTAAGGCTGAACCCAAACCCCATAGATGACCTGCAGCTATAGAGGAACAGCCCAGCTGGAGGATCAGCAGAAACTTTTTTCAGCTGTGAAAGGGCAGAGGGCTGCTACTGCATCAGTACAGTGCTTGAGAGTGAACTGATCCAGCAATACTTGTCTTAGTTCCATATGAGAAGACACTTCAAAAAGTCAGAGGCATCTTCTTTAATGCCCACCTGGTGCTCATAAAGTGAGTGGTTTCAGCCAGGGCAGATCTGCTTCCAGAGACAGCCTCACACCTTCTTCAACCTCCAGGAAAAAGCTTTGTGAATGGTGTGATCATTTAAGAAATGTGGTCCCCACCTCTATTCCAGCAGAGCTCCTGTGCAACTTCTAGTGCCCTTGGGCTGGGTTTGTAGGATGAGGATGTTTTACTTGATCCATGCTGGGGGAAAGGGATTGACGGTAGCTATGAACAGGGCAGAGGGAGGGCAGGTGGAATGGAGGAGAGGGAGTATGTTCAGCATCTCCACTTTCCCAGTGCCCTGTTTATGCAGCACTGTGCCCTGAGCATGTTTGTTGGCACTGTGTGCTCTCTCTGACCCTATAAAGGTATTCTTATCTTGAAGAACCCACTCAATGTACTTTATGGTCTGCAGGAGTGAGGATGAACTGCAGATAAGGATTTCACAGTTGGCTGGTTTATCTCAGTCAGGCTTTGATGCCTGTCCACCTGATGGATTGCCTGGTAAAATGGAGGATAAAAAGACCTTTATTCAGCAGGGAAGACAGTGATGGCTTGGAGATGGAGATGAGTTTGCTGCATGAAGGCTCAGTGCTGCTGAAGGCTGTCTCTTCTCTGTGAAGGCCAGTGACAGAGGCACTACTTTGCAATGTCTGGCTGTGTCTCACTGCCTGAACCACTGACAGCCACCACTTTGGGGGGTCTGTATTTTCATTAGAAACCTGCCATCGCTCAAGGGAGGAGAACAGCAAATGGAGGAGGGGGTGACAAAGCCTGGGCCTTGGAGGCACTGTTTCTGTGTGGTTCTGCTGGATGGAAGACCTTCAAAAGTCAGGAATCCCCAAAACACTGCCTGGGCTTGAGGATGATGGTGGCAGGTAAATGTCAGCTTTGTTTCCCTGTCATCCTTCTGTGGCCTGACCCAGCCTGTACTCCTGCGACACAAAGCTGTGATTTCTCTTGCTCTTCTTGCTTCTACATCTATGTTTTGGTTCTGTTACTGGAGAGCAGAACCACAGTTACCCGAACTGCTCTGTAGTTCCACACGAGGGGCCAAGGCTGCCCAGCCATTATTGGAAGTGTCGTGCTTTTGGATTAGTTCCATGCCGCAAGCAGTGTGAGTTTAGGAGCTGCAAAAGCTTGGTACATTTTTGTCTATCAGTGCTCTCAGGCTCTGCTGAGCCCAAAATTTTCTGATCTATGGGGCACTTGTTAAACTGATTTACTCAATCCAAATTTTCCATAGTGAGAACAGCCAGATCTCATCCGTGTCTTAGGAATCTCTATTTCACGAGATTCGGGTGGTTTCTTTCAAGAGATTTTAGTGACTTGGAGTGGATGGAAGGGTGGCAGAGCAACAGCTCCTGACCAAAGTAATTGTTCCAGCTGAGACATCAGGATTTGGCCATAGCTGGTTAATGAGGCAAGGGCTGGTTGGAGGCGTGAGGATAGTTTTCCTCTCTCCTGCTCTGGCTCAAGGAGTCTGCAGGCTTGTCCTTGCACCATGTGGTGGCAGCCTTGCACACGGGAAGTGCTCTGTCTTGCCGGCTTGCATGACTGGTTTTGTTTGCAGAATTTTTTTAGGGTGAAGAGCTCAATGGTCCATTTATGCTGTCAGCTGGATAATATTGTACTGTAATATAGTGGTCTCATCCTCACAGCATCAGCAGTGCACAACTGCTTCCTTTCCTTGCTGTGCTGGAGACACCTATAATTCCCTGTAAAACTGCCCGTTCTGGCGGGCTCGGTACTTCAACCTCCATTGTCAGCGCTGCAGGAGTGACAGGGCTGCGCAGGAATGAGGGCATGAGGATGTCTGGGGCATGTGAGATCTCACCCAGCTGTTCAGATCCCTGCCTGGCAATCCTGGAGGCTTCCAGGAGCTGTGAGCAAGGACTGGTAGCAAGGGCCATTCCTAGGTGACTCTCTTCCTTTTCCCCCTGCTAATTCACACAGGATTTTTCTTGTCTGTGCTGTGCCTCACTCTGAGCCCCATTTGGGAGGGCTGGCATCTCTTCTGCTCACAAGTGTGCCAGTGCTGGTGCTCGAGGGGAGGAAGGGGACAGGTGGTATTTATCTTGATTGCGCTGCTGCAGGGTTGTGTTTGGCAGGGCTTTCCAGCAGCAATAGCTGAGCAGGTTGTGGGCATACTCAGGAGTGAGTCACCAAGTAATGACAGTAGGAAGCGGAGAAGAGAAATGCTTCAGGAGTTGTTCAGCTTTTCCTGCTGGGAGCCAAACACAGGGGCAAGGTTTACTTGGAGTGGCAGAAAACATCTAAACTGAAAGGTCAGCTGAGGTAATCTGGGGATGTGGCTCAGCTGTGGTCTCTGTCTTGAATCCTCTTGTGTCCCTGTCACCAGATGATGTGGAGACTTCCTGGCAGATGCATATGATGTTTACAGGAGAGCTTCCTACCTGTCAGCTCCTCTAGCCACCAAGAATCTCATCGGACTGATGTGGCTGTCCTAAGGGACATTTGCTTCAGTGTAAGCTGGCTGTACTAGAAATGATCCAAACACCCCATATTTAAACAGCACGTACTGCTGTAATAAAAGCACCTGCATGGAGATGACAGTTTCCTGAAAGTGGTTTACACTTCACTGAGCTCCAGCAGAAAGGAGGTGTGTAATTTGCAATATTGGTTTTTTTCCCATTAAGTTTGGCTTTCACTGCTATTTCTGATCAGAGATGAATGTATGGGATAGTAAGTAGTTAGGAAAAATTTCCTAGGCTGCGTTCAGAGGAATACAAGACTACGGCTGTGTTTTTCCCTCTGCAATATTTGCTGGCCAGGTTGCCTAAATGAGGGAGCTCTGCTCCCTCTACATTGTGATTCTGATGTATGTGCCACACTGAGGCCCAGTACCCTGTGGGCACATTGCCATTACTATGGGATCCTGCAAATTGCAATTTTCCTACATTTAGAGACCGTTTTGCTTGCAAGTGCTAACCCCATGATAATGACCGTAGTAGAAGAACCTACTGGTGAGTTACCTTTTTGGTTTATCACACAGAGGGGACCCTTTGCAGCAGATGTAGTTTTGCTTTGGGCTTCAAGTGGAGGGCTTGGAGCTATGCGATGAGTTTGTTGTAGGAACCAAGTGTAGTGCAGTAACTAATGACAGGATAATACCAGTGGGCAGCTTGGGAACGAGCTACAATTGCTAATGGCAGAGATTTCTGGTGCGAAGGACAAAGAAGCTGTGGCTTCTTACTCATGTATTTGCTATTACTTTAGCATGGAGCTTTTCCTGCTGCTAAGTGGTAACTGTGCAAGCTGCTCGCCCTGTGGTGTTGGTCTACGATGGGATGCTTCCTGTCTTAACTGTGATTCCCATTAGTTCCTTGCACATTACCAGGTTTATCTACCACACTCTGGAAGCAAACTGGTGATTAATGCTGAGGTTGCTGCTGAGGACTGTGGTTACAGCGCCTGCAGGAGAGGCAGGGAGAGACCTGACCTGTGGAGCAGCCCACCTGGGTGCATCCAGCATGTGGGAAGCCTTTTTTCTGTGAGTAGGTGTGTGGAGAAGTGCGGAGCTGAAGCCAAGGCTAGATTATACCGTTCCTCAGCTATAGTGCTCTGACCTCTTCAAAAGCCATTTTACTTTGGGTCAGGCCTGCCACATTGGGATTGTCAGGGTTATGGACATTCTCCCAGAGCCCTGTGCTAGAGAGGTTTTGGGAATGGTGGTGTTAGCAGAACATGGTTTAGGGGTACCTTTAAAAGTGGCTTTGGAAAGGGGCCATGGATATATATCCTAACAACCCAACTCTGACTTTTTTTGGTTTGGTCCCAGTTCTGAGTCTGAGCAGGTGGTGACCAGAGGCTGCAAAGCCACGTGGAACAAGCTAAGAAGGGCTGGAGAGAAGTCCCACATTCTGCCATACTTCCAGAATGGTTTGGGGAAGAAAGGCCTCATCTGTGCCTCTCAGAGCAATCTTTGTGGGGGATTCTAGTCACTCCCATCAGGGCAGAGAGGACAGGCTGAGCTTGCAAACCCCCTGTGGGCATCCCTCAAAGACTACCACAACCAGGAGCCAAAGAAGTTGCCTTGGAAACTGATGAAGCTGAATTTGCAGGGAGCTCCTGCCAGGCTAACTGGAATTGCAATGTAAATAGCGGTCACACTGCTGGCATCAGGCAGAGCTCAGCAATCCTGGGGATGCTCATCCCAAGCCACATCCTGGCATAGCATGATCCTAGGCAGCTTTTCAGCTGCAGGTCTGCACACCTTGGGGAACTTGACGAGAGGCAGAGTTCATATCAAAGTACTTTGTGCCCAGGGTAAGAGTGAGGTTGGTCAGCTGTGCCTGTTCCTTGGTTATGTTACCCTCTGAGAAAGATGAATGAGCCGAGCAGGTACATTTGCATTTGCAGCAGTGAAGGAAGGGGATTCTGTGTGGAGTGCAAAAGGAGATGGACTGGAAGACCAAGCAGCTGATAAATTGCCTAAGGGACAAAGAGAAGTTACTCAATTATTTTTTTTTTTCCACACTCGCCGTGGGCTAATTAAGGAATCTATGTAATGCTGGAAACCTTTGAATGTTTAATGGAAAAGCAGCTAATTAATTAACATTACAAATCATAACCATTAAGGAATTAATCTTTCATGAACTTAATTAGGAATGGTGAGTGAATGGGTACATGGGAGGATGACTTTTGGAATATGAATTATGGTTGTTTCTTTCCTAATCACTGCTAGTTAATGAAGACACACAGCAATATTACTGAGCAAACAATGCAGAAGGGAACATGGCTGTGTAATGATCCCAACTAGGAGTGATAACTGCTTCATTTGTGGGGAATGCTCACAAATTGGAAATGCTATTTGGCATGATCATTCTGTTGCTAGAGATGACCATTTGCTTATGGCCATAAACTGTTAAATTGTCATTGCATAATTTTGCCTGGAAGGCAACACTCCTGACTGGCTGAGGCTTTGTGTCCAGTTCCCAGGGCTGGTTGTGGTCACTGCCCAGGGACCTTGGAAGTTCTCACATCAAAAGATAATAAGATGTAGATGAGAAACACAGTTTTTGAAAGAAGGAAAATGGCTACAGTGCTCTGTGAGGGCTGTACAAAAAGAGATTGGAAGGTCTGAGAGGACTGCAGTGGTCTGGGTCATGAGACTTCCCTGTGTGGCATTTTCCTAAGGGGTGTGTGCTGCACAGTCTGGATTCAAAAACTCCAAGTGATGGTTCCGAGGGTGTTCCGAGGGTGTTCCGAGGTGAAATTCCCATTCCACCTGGGAATTTCAGACTATTAAAAATGTGTCTCTCATTTTGTGCCTGTATTGGGGATCAGCTTCCCATTGTCTGACTCCCTTCTGCTAAACAGAGATCCTCCCTAAACCAGGGTGGTGTGACTGTGTTGGGGATGGTCCCAGTGGTGCCAGGCAGAGCCCTAAGTGAGCAAAAAACCTCCAAATGATGTCTGGAGAGTTCTGCCTTAGTTAATCAGCCCTGTTTCCTGTTCAGTGCTCATTTGGGGATCGTTCTGCTAATAATTGTTCTTCAGCTTGGCAGTCAGACAGACAGAGTGAGGCTAAGGACTCCTTTTGGATGGAGGAAGAGACAGATCTTACAGGGATTTACCTAGGGAGCACATGCCAGTGGAGTTACACTAAGAGCAAAAGCAGGGATGGGACATTGGCCCTCTATTTTTGTCTCTGGCAGGGGTGTCTGACATAAGGTTCCTTTGGGCACTAGACAACAAAATATTGAAACAAAAGCTAATAAACACCCTCCTTTCTTAAAGTACAACTTAAATACAGCTCTTCTGGCAGCACTCGATGGATTTCTCTTTCATTAAAGAAGCTCCTTAAGAACCTTGTTCTCCCCTCTTTTTTTTTTTTTTTAAATGTATTTATGTTGGTTGTTCTGGACAGAGAAAACAACCTGTATCAGGGGTGGCTAACACAGTCAAAGAATAAAGGATGGTTATGAACACCACTCTTCACTGAACATTCCTTTCTGATGCTGTGCACTTGGAGCTGGGTTGCATGTCTGCACAGACAAGTTTGCACTCTCCCCTTCCTGCAGAGTAGGAAGTGTGTTTTTCAGGTGGAAGTGGAAGGGGCCACAGGATGTTTTCAGGGTTTTGGTGTTCCAAGCTCCCTTTGAATGTCCACAGTCTTTGGAATTAATGGACGTGGCATGTAGTACTTGTGCAGTGCAGTAAGATATCTGGAAAGAGATAGTGGAACCTTTGGGTGGTGAGTGTTGAAGTGGAAAGAAGACAAGCTAGTCATGGACCCCGCTTAGCAGAATTCACTCTGTTTTGGTGCATAAAGTCCAGCATAGACAAAAAAGGGTGTGCTCTTATATATTGGGAATTAGAGACCTTGCAGACCGAGCTTTTGGTTTGTTCTGATAGTGAGCCCATCTATAAAATTCAGACCTAATTCTGGCATGAGTGCCGGGACTGTTTCCCTGCAGAACTCGCACCTTTGCCAGAGCAGCCTGCAACCGTGGGGATCTGTCACTTGAAGGGATAGACCAGCCCCAGGTACTCTTTATGGATTTTACTAAAAGAAAAAAAGTCAGCAAGTATATGCTTATCAAGCATGTTATTAGGCTAATTTACTGCAGTTTCATGAAACTAATTAAAGAAGAACAAGACAAGGATGAAAATAAGGTCACAATTAAGACTGAATCGATAAATTACTATATTCAGCAATTTAATGCAGCAAGTAATCTAACTGAATTATGAGTCTGGCATAAGAAAGAATTACTTTTTGTGTAAATCCTGTTCAGGGGTAGGTAAAGGAGACTCAGCTCTATTTGAACCAAAGCATACAATTCATTTGCTCTCGTGGATTAATGCATTGACTTTGCCTGGGAGACCTTGAGAGCTTGATCCATCATGGGCAGAAACCTGTAGGAGCTGGGCACCAGATCTGCTCTTAGCTCCTCACCTGGGGGTGTTGCTCAGTGCAGGCTGCTCTCTGCCCAAAAAAACTCCCATAAGGAAGGAGCCAATATGACTGTCCAGAGCAGTTCCCTTTGTGACAGTTCCATTCCACACACTACCCTTGAATATATCTGTGCTTATATGGTTTTGTTTTGCTCCTTATTTCCCTCTTCCAAGTCTATGCAAATACAACAGGTCATGTTCACACCTTCCTACAAAGCAATGACAAAATCAATTTGAGCAGCGGTTTTAAGCAGTGGTCTTTTTTTGATCACCTGTATTTACTGACAAACTGGGAGATGCACATACTCAATAAGAGGAAATTGGACCTGCCAGAGACCTTTTCTTCAAAGGAAAGGTGATATATTGAGGGATTCCTTGATGGCTTCAAGAATTGTCACAGAGACCAAGAGATCATTTTGAGGTACGAAGTTTTTTCTGGAAACTTAGGAAGTGTTGCTTGCTGCACAGCTAGAAGCAGGATTTTAAAAACTCTTGTGTATTCTGTGGTGAAATTAAGTGTATTGAATACATATAGATTTAATAGTCCTTTAAATACTCAACAGCATATCCCAAAATTGCCAAACTGACAGGAAAAAAAAGGCAGACTAATGCAAACAATTCCACCATAAATAAATTAACAACTGTTAAAAAACCCCAAGACTTTCTATGTTGAACATCCTTCTACTTCGAATTCTAGAAGTTTAGGAATGGAAAACACCCCCTAAAATGAAATGAACATATCTTCCAGGGTTGATATATAATGTCTCAGTATCTTCTTCACTGTGTTTCTGCTGGGCTGTTTTGAAATATTAACTCTCAAAGTAAGGAACTTCGCTTGTGAGATTTCGACTGTTTAAAAATATGTTAAATTTATCTTAAGGTATTTGACTGTCTCATGGCATTACCTTCTATCAGCAGTCCCAGTCCAGGACAAATCTGGGATGACTGGTGGGGCTTACTTCCCTTTTGACATTTCTGGATTTGCTGCTGCTTATGCCACTCTTTCTTCTCTTATTGCATTAATTAAACTTTATGTGGGAAAGATAATATGTTAACAGTAATAAAGCCCTGATGAACTGGCCAATTCCTCCAGTAGCCAAGTACTAATTTTAAGTGTTTCTCTTCATTAAGAAGTCTTCAAGAATTGCAGTATTGTAGATTATTGTTTCAGAACACTTGAGATTATGCCCTTATGGCAAATTTCACACCAAAATGAGTGAAAATTATATGAACTGGCAACTTTTAATAATTATGCCCTACTTCTAGTGACTACCTACTGCTCTGGCTTCATCATTCCCAGACTGACACTGCAGTGGAAGATTCTCTTTGACCTGTGTGTTGGCAACAGAACTGAGAGGACAGGAGTGTGTGTGGTGCTGACAGCTGAGAAGCACAGGCAGAATGTAAAAACAAACCAAGTTTGAACAGTAGCTGGTGCTGTGTGGAAGGAACTGGAAACCCAGTTTGGTTTCTCAGCCAGTGTTGTTCAGCAACAGGGCCTGTTAGTAGCTGATCCACCTTAAAATGTGATTTTTGTCCCAGTAGAAAAACTGCTATTTATTGCATTTGTCATCTGAGATACCTAAATGCTATCACAGAAGAAGCCCTGACCTCCCCTAGAGTTATTTCTGCCCGCATGATGCAGTTCCTCCCCTTATGCTTGTGGCTTCAAGGGAGGCTTGCACAGCCATCCCTATATGGGAGCGTTCCTACAGCTCACTGGGATGCTGGATTTGCCTTCTCCCATTTCATTCTTCTGGCTTCTACGCCCAGACCATCATTCTCTTGGTGGTGGTGATCACCCACGTTACTGCAATTCCCCTAACAGGCAGGCAGCTCTTGCCACCCCAGACATCCCTTGCCATCTTGTGGGTGAGGAGCCCTTTGCTGTTAGCCTCCAGAGCACCTTACTGGGCATGGAAGAGGAGTGTATGGGCAATGGGTTTCTGACAGCACGTGGGTGCAGCAAGGTCTTTTGAAGGTCATGCTGCCACAGCAGGAAAGACACAAACATGTGAGTGAAATAAACCACAAGGAAATAATGAGTTTTAGCCCCACAGGTCCCCTTTTGTCAGCGTGGTAAGGTTACCAAAACTAATGCTTCAAATCAGTGCCAGTGCGTGATTTTTAATGGAACCTTGACCTCTCTCAGATAAAAGGAACTTAAAATCTATTGATTTTCAAGGCAGGATCTGGTGAGAGACAAAGAATGGCTTTGAGGTTTTTTTGGGCCCAGTGTACTGAGAAAAGAATTTCGAAGCATGGTCATCAGCTTTGTTAAATTACTGGGCTGTCCAGGGTATCTGATATTGATGCCCCTGCTTCTAACACTGTTACTCTCAAGAGGTCAGCAGTGGTGATTTATTGACTTGCAGCAACTCAGAGGTTTAGTCTGGCTAAATTCCGAACTCAAATACACCTTCAGAGAGGTGGAATCACCTGGGAAAATGGGAAATTATCTAAAATAATTTGCTGTTAATTGTCTCTTACCCTTGGGATGTATCAAACATTTTTTTTAACTCAGTGGGATTGAAATGAAAAAAAAAAAAAAGGGAAAACAAAAGGACAGATCAAGGCTCTATGAGCTGATGCTTTAATAAAAATTAATTTAATAAAAATTACACTTCTGGGTGAATTTGCACCTGTCAAGGAGCGCTGGACTCTGTAACTGGTATTGTGTTAGGTGCATTCTGACCCTAGCACCAGCCCTTAAATTGTAGGTAGCTCCTTTGATTTCAGCAGTTACTGAAGATTATTCCAGTTATAAATAAGATCATAGATACAGAGAAGCTTTAATGTTTGTCACTTACATATTTTATTAGTACAAGGCAGATCTCTGAAATAACGTGGCCCAGAAGAGGAAATACTCAATTGTTTGTTCCCATGGCCACTCATCCAGCGTAGGCCAGGGCACAGTTTGCTCTGTTTTGTGCTCAGCCAGCTCCCTCAGCTTTGTATCCAGCTGTTGTCCCCAGGGCTTTTCCACCCAGGACTGCCTGTGCTCTGAGGGCTCACAGCTTCCGCATGGAATGAAATCTCATTCCCTCCTCTTACCTCTCTGCTGGGCACAGCTGCCCCTTGCCTTGCAGCCCCGCCAGGAGCCCTCTGCCTGCTGGCACGGTCTCAGCTCAGCAGCTCTCAGCAGCAAGTACCACCCATGGTCAAGCCCTGGCCTGTGGGAATCCCTGCCGCAGTCAGAGGGATGAGGGAGAGCGCGCCGACAAAGATTGCTGTGAGGAAACAAAGCTTGCGCTTGACGTGCGGGCAAGGTGCTGGGCCCGAGCTGATCTGTCTGTGTGCTGACAGATGGTCTGACTTGAAATACTCTCTCCAAATTCCATTAAGCGCTGGGAAGGCAGCGGGCAGCTAGCAGCCGTGAGGAAGTAAGCGGTTTCTTATTAACCAGCCCCCACGCTTCCCAACCCCTGCTAACAGCAGCTGGTGGAGTGTCTTTTCCGGATGTCAGTTATCTCTGTCCATCTGGCAGGTACTTTCAAGCTTGCCAAGATGAGTATAAATAGAAGGGCTTTTAGGGAAGAAATGGCAGACCTCCATTGCAGACCCTGTATGTGCTGGGTTTTGAGGGGTCCTGGTGGCTTTTGCTTCAAAGCAGTGCTTTACCATGGGTGTTTTAGTATTGACATGGATGAGAGAGTTTTCTTTAAAAAGAAAATAATTACTTTGTTCAAGATAAATTTTTGAGGCTGTTGTCTTGCCTCATTTTCAAATGTCATAAAGAATGAGCCTGGAAGCTAGATGAAAGGTTTCTTCTGATTTTAATTTTTTCACCAGAGAAATAACGACTGACTCAGCGGTGCCAGATTAGGATCAGAGGGATTGAGATTTTTTCATTTAGAGCCCCAAAATGAAGTTTAAAAGAAACTGAATTTATGTTTTATGGGATTTGAGCAATGTTGCAACCAGACTCTTGTATAAGCACCAGCAATGTGCAGTATTAATAGGAGAGAGGCACCCTGGTAGAAACACTTTCAGTGCTCTTCTCTGCCCACACCTTTCAGGACATCATCTAGAAGAACACCTTGTTTTCAGGTGTAGATCTGGTCTTGAACAGACCATGCTCAGATTTGGCAGGAGTGGTCCAGTGAGGCTGAGTGTTGGCAGGTAAGTTAAATGTCAGTGGGATGAGAAGGATGCTGGCTAGAGATCTTGGGTGCAAAGTGTGGATTTAGGCACTTCATTTCCACCTAAACGTTGCAATGCCTGCCTGCATGAACTGCTCGGTGTAACCATCTGTGTTGTTATCATTAATTTGTTCAGATCGACGTATCTCCAATACTGTGCTCTGTCCCTGAGCTAGTGATCTGAATTCCCTCCTAGAGCCTGTGGAGAGATGAGCACTTCGTCTGGTTCTGACATGGGCTGCTAAAGTCAGGTGAGATAACTCTCCTCTCATATCCAGTCCCTAACTCAGGAGGGAAACATGAGTTACAGATGTTGCAGCAATAGAAGCTCAGGTTCTTATAATGGAAAGACAACATGAACTACCCTGTGAGCACTGGTGTTTCTAGGTGGGTTTTAAAGTGGATATTCTCTATAATAATGCAAACTGGGAACTCACTGGTACTGATTTCCATGGCTGCCAAACCACAGGGAAACAGCAGAGTTTTGCTCTTTGGGCAAAATCTATGTTAGCTTTTCCTGGTTCAAATGGGCACATGCTGATGTGAAAAGTTGGGAAAACCATAAGAAAAAGCAGCAGGGAGTTGGAAGATGCATCTTAACAAGACGAAGACCTATCCCACTCAAAGGAGTGGCAAAAACTAACCCTTCTTCATCTGACTGAGTCGACTGTCCAGGCAGTGAGCACTGGGTCCCCTTCACTGGAGAGCACACTGTCCCAAACCTTTTGTATCAGCCAACAGATAATTGCTGCATACTCTTAAATTGTGTATTTCTTTACTATGTATGGTTATTCTTACTGTGTTGGCAGTTCCAGGGTGCAAAGCTAATCCTGAAGGCTGAGATTTAGGTGAATGGGATGCATATCCTTGTGATTTCTCTCAGTTGCCATGAAACTATTTGACAGAATAATTTGTGTTTTCTAAAGTGGACTAAGTGGGCTTGTTGATAGCAAGTGCTAAAATAGGGTATGTCCTGCAGCACAAGTTACACTTCCTCATCTTTCAATCAAATATGACTGTAAGATGCCCTCTCTTTATGATCAGTGTCAATCATATCCATGTCCCACACAGCCTGAGGATCTTTGTGGAGCAGGTAACACCACAGGGTAGTGGTGAGATGTGTTTCAGCACTTGCAGCATCATGGAGCATTTTCTTGTCTCATGAGAAGAGGTGAATTAGCTGACCTCATGCTCACATTTAGTAGTGTGTTTTGCTTTAAGTATCTCACCGGTGGTATTTTATTTATCCTCCCTCTGTATGAAATATTCCTCATCTTCTTAGAGTCTCTGGTACATATATTCCTGTCAAAACCCCACTGTGTTTATCAGGAGCTCTTTTTTCACTTGGGATACCCACGCAGCTGTTACGCTGCTGTCTGCTGGGTGAAGACAGAAATCCTGAAGCCAGAGATGGCAAACCACCAGCTTATTTGTTTATTTTCAGTATCCTCTTCTGGAGGCTGAAGGCATCGCAGGGGGAGTAGCTGTGCAGGCTGCTTGTGAATGCTGCCCGTGTCGGCGGCACGGGGCCAGCCGGGCTGCCCTTTGGCAGTGAGGCACTGTAAGACGGATGGGATGGCATGTGGTCTCCGTGCTCGAGTGCCCGGGGAGCTGGCTGGGAGCAGCACTGGAGCACGCTCCCAGGCACGCGCTGGCCTTCCATTGATTCAGCAGGCTGCTTGCTCCCGTCTGTCAGAGCTCGTAGGATTCTCCGGGCTGCCTGCGCAGCCCCTGCCAGGCCAGCATGAATGAAACTCTGGTAATTACTACAGCATGACTTCACTAGAACCATATTGCTAGGGTTCATCACCAGCTCATTAATTAAATAGTTGCCATGGTGACGGTTGCCTTGGCAGCGCGAAATCCTTTCTCCTCCTTTCCCCCTCCTCCTCTCCGCTTCACAGGGTTTCTCATTCATATCCTTGCGTTTTACATGAATGAAACCAGAGGGAATCACGGGGCTAGGCAAAGAGGTACTTGAGGAAAGATGATGCCTGTTTTCCACCATGCCTGTCACCTTGTGGGCATGAATGATCACTCAGCCCTCTGCCCACGTTTTGCTTTTCTTGTGTACATGCAGGATGGCTACCTCATAGCCATCCTGTTTTTTTCATTTGTTGGTTTTAGGTCAAATCCTGATTATCCTGAGCACCTGTGTTATTCTGGAGTCCTGGGACCGGCTCCTCTCATTTTCAGTGGTGCAAGGGAAGGACTGGGCACTTTATTTGCAGCCCAACTGCAGAGTCTTGGCAGTTTTCCAGACCTGAGCTTTTGCCCATGTGGGTTTTCTGTGCTTGATTAAATCACAATATTTCTTCTGGCTCTGAAGCCAGAAAGGACTATTAACTCTTCAAGACTGGCCACCTGCATAGTACAGATCAGGGACTCCCTCCCAGTAGCTTCTGCTTTGTGCCTGAAAGCTTCAAGTGGACCTGTGATTTCCTTGTCAGAAAATGTCTCATCTTTGTATAAATGTTGCTAGTGATGGTGAACATTTGTGCTGTGGTAGTCTGTCCAGGTGTTTAAGCACCCGTTGCTGTTAAGAGTTTGCCTCCCCAGCATGCTTGGTGAGCCTTGTTTGGCATTACTTCTCTCTTTCGTGGTCTTTGATTGCCTGTGGGCGCTTTCTTATGGCATCTAGCAGCTCTCTTCTTCACACAGCGTTTGGATCCTTCCCAGTCCCCATGGATGCAGATGGATGGTTGATGATTTGCCCTGAGCTCATCATTCTGCCCACATCTCACTGTAGATATTTAGAAAAGAAAATAATCCTCAGTGGATAGCAAGACATGCCTGTATTCATTTTCTAAGAATGTTTTTCTAGTTCGAAGTGTTTGAAGTAATTAAAAGGATGTGATTCAATGTCCAAAAGAAATGTTTTCATAGCACAAAATTGAGAGCATGTGGTTTGTAGAACTGTGAGGAAGTACAGCCTGTGGGGACAGTGTCAGAGGAGCATAGAGGGTCCCAGAGCCTGAAGTGACCTTGCCCATGGGTGTGCTGGGAGTGGTCACTGTCCTTTGAGCCATGGCATTGGGAAGGACGCAGTTGGTGTGGGCCAAAATCACACCTGTAGTGTGAGAATGGTTAGGTTGTTTGGGTGATTGGGACTCTGGAGTTCATCTTTCTCCCTGACTCTGTTACATATAGAAGTGTATACATGGTATTAGAAGTCGGGGTAAACTTTAGCCCATGTGATGGATTATCCTTTGCCTCTTTGCTACTAGGCTTTACCCAGCTTTGGCTGAAGCGCTTGGCAATGGCAGTGCTCTGAAGGAGGTCTCTCAAGCAGATGGAGCTAGGGGCTGAGCAAAATTGAAAATCTGCGTGTTCCTGACTTGACCCTACCCAGAAATGTGAAAAATTGCCAGGGCTGTACATCAGCTGTGTTTTTTCCTGCCACAATGTGTTCTGTCTGACTGCGTGTCCTTTCAGAGATACATAAAACTTTCCTGAAAGTGCCATAACAACTGGGACACCAGGCAAAGGACAGGACCTGCCTCTCTGGTATCTCACAGCTGTCATGCATGGCTGTGTTGGTGTTGCTGTAAGGCTTATTGAGCACAGATACAAGGACAAGCAGAGCCTTGTATCTCTATTGCATTTGGCTGCCAAAATGCTTTCAGCCCATCTGAGGTTAAAAGAAGGACCCCAGTTGTCTCACTGCTTGTAAGTTACTGTGTGAGTGACTAGGAAACTCTTGGCTCTGTCTGAAAAAACTTCCTGTACTAGAGAGGGGAAAACTGACATGGTTCTGGCCTGCCCGTTTGTGGGTTGTTACTCGGTTTCTCACTGAGGTTTTCCTTCCCCTTCAGTTTTCTGCACTAATTTTGTAATAACAGTTAGTGCTGGATTTCATAACACAGACATACAACATGCAATTAGAAATTGCTTTGTGTGAAATAAAGTAGCTGTGAGTCATACCCAGACAAGTGAATTATCTGTGATTATTCAGCCAAGAAGGGAGACCGTGGTAAGCAGAGGAATGTGCACACCAAAGGCTACACATTATTATTAGCATTTCCATACTATTTGGAAGCATAAGGAGGAATGCAATACCTTATACTACGGCAGGGCTTATTGGGATGTCTGTGTGTAAACATCTATGTGATCAAGTCCGAGTGGGGAAGAATAGGTGATTTTCTTCTGGTTCTAAGACTTGTGTATCCAAAGGATGGGCCAGTGACATTGTTAGGTCTTTCTTTGTTTCTAAAAAAAAAAGGGGGGGGGCGGTAGGGGAACATACATATATATATTTTAGAATTCTAAATTTATGTGAAGCAAATCTTGTATATGAAGATGTAGCCTAATGGGAAACTAGGCTAGGTAGGCAGCTTAGGAGCTGGGGCTGCAGTCGTGGGCAGGGGCTGGGGGGCAGTTTGCATTTCCTGAGTGTCAGGGAATCAGCCCGTGAGAGAGACAGCGACAGCAGGGGATAATGGGGGCAGGGAGCGTGCCGGCTGCCGGCTCCGCACAGTTGCACACTCGTCGTGGGAAGGGTGATTCCTTTTGAAGGTGCACATTGAAACTGGAGGTCTTTCTGCAAGGCGAGAGGTACCAGGAAGGGACTGACAGCACTTGCTAAAGAGCATCTTCACAGTCCTTGGTGCGTGGCTTCAACTGCCCAAAGAAGTTTGTTTTCCATCCATTGCAGAGAATCAGTTGACCCTTCCCCAGCCAGTCACAAATGCCTCCATCTGTAAAATGACAGTGAGAAATGCTTAATCTTCCAAGATGAATCTAACAGATGCTTCTCCCAGGAAATGAACTAAAGGTTGCAGCTTTGCTTGAGCGATTGTGAGTCAGGTATGAGTCATTTCTCCCTTGAAGGGCATCTGGATGTGCTTTGCTGATAAACACACAAAGAGCACAAAGCCTGGGGTGAAAGGTTATCCCAGGAAGGAGAAACTAGAAAAAAACAAAAACCACAAAAAAACCTCAGAGATATACCAGTGTACCCTGAGCCTTCCTCTGTGGCCCGCAGGATGCATTAGCTGTGGGTTTTAATGGCATTGTTTCTCAACTTCCATTGCATACTAACTTGGAAAAAGCAGAGAGGAGCCTTCTGTTATAACGGAATTTGGATATTAATATTATATCTATTGTTTCTGTGGCTTCTGATTGCTGCAGGTGCATTGAGCCCAGGGAAGTGGGAATTGTGGAGAAAGTACACCTTCAGCTGTTTTTCTACAAAGCAAGGTGGCCCCTGAGTACAGATTAGAGTCGGAGTGTGATACTGCAGAGTATCTGACACCACAGTAACTGATCTGTATGAAAAAATAGTCATTTACAGGAAATAATGTGGTACTGGCTGGCTTTCCAAAGCAATCATAACATAATAAAGTCGGTGCAGAAATTGATGGCCAAAATTACCTGGCCTTGTGCTATGCAGATCAGAATAAGGGATCACAGCATTTCTGCTTAGTTTTAAAAAGATCACAGAAAGAGACACTGGACTATAAAGAGCTGGGTGTAAAACTTTTTTCTGGGAGCAAGCCACAACTGGCTTTAGATGGTCCTGTTAGCTCAATGGTAATCCCTGCTCCCACAGAACATCAGAGGTAGGAAAGCTGGCTGCAGCGGCAACTAATTAGCATTAATTGTGCTTCATCTGATGGAGCTAATCCTAGCCAAGTGCAGCCAGACACCAATTTTCGTACATTGCCGTTCTGACCATTTCACTATCAAGCTGTTTCTTAGTGATGTACATTTATTTATGGCACAGGGCCTACAAAAAGCAGCCGAGCATCCTGCCTTAGGAAGCCACTGGAGCGTGGTCTGTAGGAAGAGCTCCTATCTTTTACCAGGCTGACAGATACATCAGGGAGGGGCCAGACATTCTTGCCAGCACACAAGTCCATTCCCAGGTCAGGCATGGAAGATGCTTCTTCCAAGTAGAGGCAGGTCAGGAGCAATTACTGTGAGTTCAACTTAATTATGCTAATCAGTCAAGCAATTAGAGGGAAAGGATGCTGACTTGCAGGAACAAAGAAGTAGCTAGCCTTTTTGGGAAAGAGAGAGGCTAGTAATTAGCTGAGTTTGGTCTGGGAGTAGAGGTTGTGGGGAAGATTGATATAAAAATCTCTGATTGTGTCTATGGCTTCAGATGCTGTGGGAGTTATGATATTTAGATTTTAGGCTTATCCAGAGCTCACAGTTTGCCATGTGGTGGAATAGGTGTACTGATGGAGATGCAGTTTGTCCTGGTTGCTGCCCGCTTCAAGCTGGTGCTGGCAGATGCATGGAGTATCAGTGTTCCTTGTTTATTTATGTTACAGGAGATCCCTGCCCTCTCCCCACACTGACAGAGAAAATTCTAGCTCATCCCTATGACCATTTCACATTTGTCATCATGACAGCCAGGGGATTGGATCAGGTTTGGATTGTCTCATAGCCAAACTGTAGTGCATATCCCTGACCTGAGCAAGCACATTATCTTCTGCATCAGCAAACTGACTTTTACCCGTGGATTTGTGCCTGGCACAGCTATGGGTTCAAAACCAGCAGGAGAATGACAGGCCAAAATGTGACCAAGATTGAGAGTTTGCCCTTGTAGCCCTGTGCCACGGCAGAGATGAGAAATGCCAACCCTTTGAGGGCCATAAATCTGCATAGCCAGGAGGAAGGAATAGCACAGAGGAGAGTCTGTTTTGGCTTAAGCATCTCTTCCAAAAGTGTTCTTAACTTGAAGAGCTGAAGCATTTACTGTGTCCCTTGAAAGTAATTTTATCTACGTCAGTTACCTTGACTGGAAAAACACAAGCAAAGAAAGAGCACACCCTTCTTAAAGAAATAGGTATCACTCGATAAAGGACACATTTTTGGTCCTTCCTCAGGTCTGAAACAGACGCAGCAGACTTGAAGGTTAAATCCAAGCTGCTCAGTATTGCATTAGGTGTGTACTAGTGAGGTCACCTGTGCAAGAAAAGGTGTCTGATACCTGTGAAATAGAGGAGGGAAGAGAGAAAGTGGAAGGGGATGTCTCTGAAAGGAGAGAGATTTCAGTGTGTCCTGATGAAAAATGGCTGCAGCGTTCCCTGCCTGGAAGGGAAAAGCACCTTTAGGCCAGGCCTGCAGGCAGAACGTGTTAGCCTGCTCTGTTTTCTCCTCCAGACCTCGCTGTCACGTACAAGCTTTGACAAAACAGAAGCAAGGCAGGCTGGAAAACTTCCTCAGAAATAGAAAAGTCAAGAAGTATTCTACTCAGAAAAAGGCTTCCCAAGGCTGGTGACGTACTTCAAGATAGTGAATGATCGACCTCAACAGCAGAAGGGAAAAAAACAACAAAACTATCTGTTCTTCCCTCTGGCAGGCTCCAGTGCCTTGGGAGACGGCTCTGCTGACTCATTCAGAAAGCAGTTTTCAAAACATGATTCCTTCTCTTGTATCTAGACAGCTCTTTTCCCTGGGAACAGCAGCCCACCTGCCCCAATCAGCAAAGGCAGGGTGGGAAACCTGCCCTCCTCCTGCTCTTGACTGGCCTCTGGCTCAGGTCCCTTGGCACAGGCACCTTCCACTCCTTGGTCTGCACTTAATTCTCAAAAGCCCAATTGTATAAAAAGCTGGGGTCTGAGTTTGGAAGTTGCTCCAATCTGATGTTGATTTCCTGTGCTCTATGGTAGCAAGCCATGAAAAATAGCAAATAAATAGATATAAAAAGGACTACGTGAAACAAAAGAGATTGCTGGTTCCTTTTTTTTTCCCCTGTTAAAAATTTGGTTTCTTCTATATGAAGACAGGAGCCCGGTGCAAGGTAAATATAACTGCCTGCTCTAAATGTATAATTTCTGTTCTGGGATAGCTCTAAGGTACCTGGCATGGCATGCCAGGGAAAAGGTGGGTCTGTGCTCGTCCCACTGCAGGCTCTGTATACGCAGATGTACTCCTGCTGCTGTGGGAGGCAGGGTGCTGACAGCATGGCATGTTGGATGACCCTTTTTGTGTGAACAGATCAGGAATCCTTTATCTAGTTCCTAGCCAGAGGACATCACTGTGTCTGTTTTGTAGGTGCTAAGGAGTTTTTTTTGCTTGTGGGCAGATCAGGGAAAGCTACTGGGTCAATCAGAGTAGCAAGATGGCTGCGTAGGAGGACAGCCCAAACAGGGCCATGTTTCCTCAGAGATCTCTTTGGTACCAGAACTCTTTCAACAAGGAACTTTTAGTGCTGGCACCACTGCAGCCTTCCCCCAAGCTGTGGTTGTTGTGGCCGTGTGGGGAGAAAGTAGAATTTTATTCACATGGCTCTTGGCAGGGCTCACTCAGTTCTGAAGAAGAGATCTGTGCCGGAGACATGAGTGAACTCCTCAAGGTTTTCCCCACAAATTGCCATGACTTTGATTCAGCTGGAATCTAGCTAGCATCAGTAGCATCCTTCTCTGAGCAGCCTCACAGCCGTGAAATTGAGAGGAAATAGGAGAGCTTCCCGTGGGAGCTGCTTGGAGGCAGCTTGGGTGAAAGGGAGGATACAGTGGTTTTCTCATCTGAGTGGCACAAGCAGGCTCTTGGACCTCAATTCTCAGTGTGAGTGGATGTGCAAAGCATTTTATCCCTAGTCTGCTTCCCAGGAAGTCAATTATTCTTGCCCACTTTGCAGGGGGCAGGCAGCACGTGCACTTTCTGTAGACAAACAAGGGGCTGGTGAGCAAAGAGGACCTGGGGCCTGGGCATCTGTTTCACAGGAGATTGGATCAGATCTCAGGGCTGTGACTGGCTCATCTGCCTTCCTGGCTGGTGACAGCTGACAGCTGTGGAAGACAGAGGGAGAGAGGGAGGCTTGATGTGAAAAGAAAGGGAGCTGGAATTGCAAAAACACACTGATGATGGTTTTGCTAGTAGAATTCCAATTCCAAATCTACATGTGATGAATTAAAACCTGAAATGGTGTTTAGCAAACGCTGCTTGCCAGGCCAAATTAGCAGCCTCATTTGTTGTCAGTGGCAGCTCTTTAAAACTCTTAAAGATGGGCTCCTTTTAAAATGTGGCATAAATAGGATGTTTTCTCAACAGTAGCATTTCCTCGCTTGAGCATCGCAGTAATTTTTGTACCCTTTGGTCTCCCACAGCTGGTATACCAAAAGAAAACGACAGCACAAAACCCAGCCAAGCTCCTTGGAAATGTAAATAGACCGGAACCACTGGTGTCCTCTTAACACAGCATCAATCACTGCTGGGTGCTGGAAGTGGCAACACACTCGTCGCAGTCCAGGCAGCCATCACGGGCAGCAGATGGAGAAGGTTTAAGACCTTGTAGCGCTGTTTTGAAGTTTCTCTGCAGAAGATGGAGCACAGATGGGGAGTGCTTTGACCTGCTCACTCAGGAACTGCAAAATCCTTGTATTTTCAGACCAGCTCTGTATTTATCTCTAGGCATCTCTGTTTGTCTCTGTTGCATGGCTTGGAAACCCTCTGCATACTCCCTACTCATGCTAGTCTTTGCTGGCTGTTAGCTGAGCTTCCTGTGGATTTGAGGTGAATTAGCAGACAGGAAACTATGACAGGTCCTTATCTTCTGGTGGGCTCTTCTCAAGAAAAATTAACCCATTACTTTCTCCCAGCACACCGTGTTTCCAAAATTAGTCATTTTTGCAGACAGTTGCTGCAGGGGAACTGCAGCTGATGATCAGCACCACATCCATCAGCCAAAAGAACAGAAACATATCCATCCATTACAGAGGATTCCCATGCCATAGAGACTTCTCACAGAAGACAGAGGAACCTTAGAAAGCAGTGGATGATGGGCTCTCCATTGGAATGCTTTTACCTGGTGATAAAATGTAGGGTGGCTTTTAGCCAGAGCTTGTTCTGAGCAGTAAATACTGGCTTTACCAAGCCAAGAATAAGGGGAAGACTGCTGATGATTTTAGGGCAAAGGGAGAAATTATTTTAAGGAGAAAGGAATATAGTAAATACTCTGTTGTGCTCTGGTTTGCTTGCAGGATGGCTCTGTTAGGAAATAAGTGCAGATGTGATTTCTTGGGTGTGCCACATTTGTGGAGAACAGGCAAGAGTGGATGGAGCTTCACTGGGCCTGTTTCACATTTCTCTTGGCCAGGTCTGCATGACACATACCTGACTGCATTGCTCTGTTGATCATTAGGAAGTGATCCTGATGGACACAGGAGGTTAGAAGATGACTGTTTTAGAGGTTATACCAGCAAAACTGATTTCAGAGCTTGTTTTATTTGAATAGTATATGTTTCATTTTTAGGGATGAATTTTGGGCTGTGTGGAGCAGGATAACGCACCATTACATTTTCCTGAGCACGTCATGTAGGAGCATGCCAATTCTTGGATGTCCTTGTGGGATGTTTGTTTCTCAGCCAATTTGTGTTTCAAAGCTTGCATTTTCCAAGAACACCAGGTGGTTGTGCGAGTCATTGCTTTTCAGGTTACTCTCTCTTTCATGCCACGGAGCAGTAAGGGGTGCGTGGTGACGCAGCTGCCCACGGGAACTGCTGAGGATTTGTAGTCACTAAGGCTGGTACATACTAGAGGGGATTATGGTTGTGCCGGTGGTAATGGGACTGATGGATCAATCCAGCCCATGCAGAGCCACAACTCAGAGCAGGGAATGATTTCTTGCCACTGTGGGAGGATATTAACACCACCTCTTTCTTTTAAGATGTTTATCATATGTTGCCTCCAGGGAGGATGGTTGTGAGCCAGAGCCCAGCCCGGGAGCTGTTATACGTCCTTTTCTCCTCCTCTAACTACAGGTGGAGCTGAGGGGCCACTTTCTAACTTAGGAAAGAGTTTGACAAATCTTGCTGCCTGAAGTATCATGGATTTCCTTTTCCCCTGCGTATGTCCTCCTGCTTCCCTTCATCTCCCTTTACCAAACCATAGTTTGGGGAGCTGATTACACACATACACCTACACACAGAGCAAGATCACGTCCCTGATTCTGCTCCCTGCCTCCCACAGACTTCAGGGCTGATGCAATGAAAATGGTGGGCAGGACTAGACATCTCAGGGCAGTGGCCACCATTGTCAAAAGAAACCATGATCCGGGCCAGGCCTTGAATCTGAAGGCCCATCTTGGGGTTCTGACCTTCAAAGACCAGCCTAGAAGTTGCTGAGCTGCCAGAAGAAGACATTTCTATTGAACTTGAGGTGGTCTGAGGTAAACAAAAAGCACCATGATGCTTGGGAGAGCACATCTTAGCTCCAAAGAGCTGCAAGGTGGTATTGATACCTGACCTGAGCAGCTCCTTGCCCATCTCTGCCAGAAGTGTACTTTGATGTAGAGCAAACCCCACTGGTGTTTGGTAAACATGCAGAAAACCTGAGTCCCTGGTGCATCCCTCAGAGCTATGTCAGATTTCCCTTCCATGGGAGCTAATCCATTCTTCTGCACACCTACCTGATGCCCCTCAGGGATTAACAACCCATGGTAGAGCCTGAGCTGGATCTGGCACAGATGGACTCTCTGTCCCTGTCCCTGACTGTTGCAGCAGGGCAGCTGCTGGCCTTCAGGGCAGGTGCCCCTCTCCAAACTGCTCTCTTGGAGACTGGGATAGCTCTCCCAGATGCAGCAGGGGGGAGCCAGGGAGGAGGCAGAGCTTGGCTGTAGAAACAATTGGTTGTAAAGGATGTAAAACAAGCAGCACTGTTTACTTTCTGCCTAGAGTGGACAATACACCTTCATCTTCCCACACAGTGCCGCAGTCAGGGCTGTTGTGTTTATTATTATTATTTTCCTCCCCATTGTTAGAAGACACGATTTCATTGTTGTTATTTTTAATCTGCCGGTTCCGGAGCTTTAGGATGCTACCTGCTGACCCTCTGTTTCGATTCAAATCATACCTTTCTCCCGGTGTCATTCCTATCACAGTGACAAGCCTGCTTCTGAAAACAACAATGGTGCATTATTCAGACTTTGACTTTGCAGCTGATGGGAGATAAAATTATAAAGAGGGGTAGGTGAATCATCTGCTCTGAAGCACTGATGAATACACACAAGACGCTCAGATCGCAGCTCCGTGTGGTACAACCAATGAGTGGAGAAAGGGGAGCAATAAGGGATGCAGACAAATGCAGGAAAGCAAAATGGCCATACTTGCTGCTAGGAGGGTGTCTTTTTCCACTCTCATGCTGGACTCTCCTGGCAGAACTGGAGTGTTATGATAGTGCTTTCACCCCTTTTATTTTTTCGTCCCTCCTGTCTTGTAGTGGATTCAGTGAGAAAAGGGGGTTGCTGTGGCGTGAAGATGGGGACCCTTCTTTCACTGTGTGGTCACTGTCACCCACACCATGCACCACAGAGTGTGTGAATGCCTGGAGAGTTAAGGGTGGCTCAATAGAGAGGAATTGGAGAAGAAGCTCCTGAGTACACAAGGCACATACAGCTTGGGGGAGGGATCAAAGTAACAGAGCTTCATGTTCATTTTTAAAAATCCATAAAATTCTTTCCCATAAATGTTAAAGAGATAGAGAACATATTCTCTTTTTCTCTACCAACTCTCTCCTTCTCTTCTCTCACCTCAAAAAACAGGAAAATGTGCTTGCTTTGAGATCTTTTAGGTCTGAAAAACTGAGAAGGTGGAAAGCTCTCTCATTCTTTATTTTTCTTCACTTGGAAGACCTGGAAAACACAAAAGAAAGTGCTTCTTTGAATATTTTGTTTTGTTCTCTTACTGTCCTTCAAGATGTGTCCTTCAAGCTTATGAATAAGCTTTTGGAATTTTTATGGAGGAACCAGAGGATTCAGAAAATAAATCTACACTTTCCTAAGTGCCAGATAATATCTCTGAGGCAAGAATCCTGCTATAATGTCAGGAACTTCTTTAGCACTAGAGCAGTGCCAAATCTGCCCAGTTAGGTGAGAGGTCCAGAAGGTGACCTGAACATGGTGTCTCAATGTGTTGTCAGAGGTAAGACATTACATGCCAGAAGGCTCCTTCAGCTTGTAGGGTTAGGTCCAATAAAAAATAAAAAAGGACACTGAGGAATAGCTATGGCAAATAAAGCTTGTGTACTATTGAACAGGTGGGCAGTGAACCATTGGCATGAAAAGTGAGGGAGATGTCTTTCTGGTCAAAGTAAGCTCACCTAAGCTTTACAAAATTTCAATTACACAGTATGAAACAGACTATTTTTAAGGAGAGAAGGAAGGACCATTGACTTCAGGCTGACATCTCATTTGACTGCATTGTGGTTGAAGCACATGCAAACCCATACTGAGACTAAACTGCTCATTCACATGTACAAAACACTGTGAAGGAACTGGATGTGTCAGTTCCTCTGTCATTTGCAATAATGTAAAGACAATTACTATAAATTGTTATAAAGACAATGGACATAAGAGCTCTTCCTCCAGATATAAAAGAGGAATGAAAAATGTGAGGGTTTTCCCCTATCCATAGAAATCAGCCCCAGGGCAAGTGACACAGCTCCCTTTGGAGCAGTTGTGCTCTGCCCACACTGTACAGAGAGCTCTCTTTCTGCAGGGTCACAGAGGCTCTTGGTACCCTTCTCTGTAGCACTGGCTCTGTGTAGTGATTTAATAACTCACATTTATTGCAAAACTACTATTCATATTCCATTAGATTGGGGGAGGGGCAGGCTGTGTGCAGCAGTAGCAATGTACATTGTCATGGTTCACAAACTCGTGACACTTGACGAGTGACAGGAAATTGCATTTTTCCCCACTATAAAGCAGCTACAGCCATGGAAGGTATGAAATTAGTCAGTCTTAACATGCAGTAATCAAGGAAAGCAACTTGAAGATGCCCTTGGAGAAAGACAGACTGAGAGGCTGGGCCTAGAGCCTTTTTTTTGCTGGTGGCACATGCTAGAGAGACAGCTCTGGTCAGTGGCAGCAGAGGAGCTGGGTATGAGGCATGGGCGAGAGACAATTCAGTAGCCAGTCTGGAGAGACCACACTATCATGAAAACAGCTAAGAGCCAGAGGCTGATGAGGATTTCAGCACTGGGAGAAGGAGGAAGGGGAAATTTGGAAACAACAGGTCTAAGGGAAACTTTCCTGAGTCACCTGGGATTTCGGTGTCTTTGGGCTGTTCCCAGTGGAAGGGATTCACCTGTCTGTGCAGCTTCTCTGCTCCAGTGCTGTCCCTGCAGGTGTGGCAGGTGATGGATCTGCACAATGTGTGTGTTCCTGGTCGTGTGGATCTGCAGGTGTCCGACTGCTGACAAACCTGCTTTGCACAGGATGATGCTGCATCCTCCCCCCTGCAAGCCCTGCTTCCTCCTGGATGGCTGTGGCACTGGGACACAGAGACGTTCTGCTTACATCTCTGGGTTGGAGAAAGAAGTATCGGGACAGTGAAGCTTGTGTCTGTTCCCCATTCCTATGGGAAACTGGCTGGAAAATCCCAAGCTGGCCTGAGGTTTGGTGCCTCTGGAGTGCTGGGAATGGTGTTGGAGGTACAAGAAGACAAGACAATCGCAAGCCAGCACAAAGCCAGTGATAATCACTGTCCTCCATGCACAGCCAGAAAGGTGCTCTTCCCTCCAACTCTGCCTGCAGAATCACTGAGAGCTCACAGAAAAGCCAGCTTCATCCTTGCAGCTTCTTTTATTCTCTGTGTTATTCACCCTCCCACTTTGGCTTATACTTGTGCTTGTTTTCTCTTGTGTTCTAAGGCTGTGTGTTTGAGGTCTCTGGGTGGACAGTGATTGGTTTTGGCGCTGAATACAGCTTTTTGGGGTTGATGCAAGACTGATTCTATTCATAAAATTTGAGGTGACTTCTTAGCTCTAGCAATATGAAATGGGAGTACAGCTCACCTTGCAGATGGTTGACTAAAATATTAAACAGTGATTCACCATTACTCACTGTCGCATCAGCTCATAAATTTAAAACAACTCCCTTTCCTATCTTTTTTTTATTTAAGGAAAAAATAAAAGAAGTAAAGCTTTATCATGCATAACTAGGCTAAGTTGATTCTCCAGAGAGGTTAGCTAATAAACTTTTCACTGGCTTCTGCCTCTTTACATTAGTTGAGAAGTGAAGCAATGAGGGGGGAAGAAATCTTGCTTTTCTATGTTAATAGAAAAAAAACAGGACTGGTGACATCTCGGCAAAAAAGGTGGAAATGTGAGTGCAATTGTCCATTATACTATTTAGAAGGATGAAAATAACAGCTGAACACTGTGATTACAGGCCACAGGAAATAAGAAGGTGCTGTGAGTTGTTTCTGGGGTCCCTATAAGCTCTCATTAGCCATTGCCCAGGAAACAATTTCTATCCACTGAAATCCTCACTAAAGCATTCTCACAGATTTGTTCATCTAAACTAGGCAGGTTCTTCTTTCCTTCAGCAAGCCTCTGTCCCCTAGGCTGGGCACTTACTGCTGCTGGGCATTAGGGGAGCTCTGGCATATATTTTCCTATTTGTTTTCAGTTTACAGGATGTTCAGTGTCTCGGTGTTCAGAGTGCCATGGGGAGTAAATATGCTGAGTGGGATGCAGTCCCTGCCCAAAGATTGTGCAGCCAGAGAAGAGACTGCAAGAGGAGACCAAGACTACCAAGGTGAGTGGCCAAACTAGAAGTTTGAACTCCTGGTTCTCAAGCCAGGACTCCCTCTGCACACACCAGGTTACTTAATTTGACTTGCCTTGAAAGGGGAATAAGGCTCCTCTCCACTGATTTGAGCTGCTCCTGAGAGTTGTAATAGTTGATTTTGTCCATGGTACAAGCCACCTCCTATGCACAGCCGTGGCATGTGACTTTATCAGTGTTTGTGCCTTCTGAGACTCATGTAGAGGTCTCCCATGGTTGGACCAGTGCATGCAGCGCTTCGTGTGCCTGCTTGGGAAAGAAGAGTTGTTGAGGGACATCCAAGAGGATGGAGCCAGGCTTTTCTCAGGCTTTTCAGGGGTGCTGAGCCACAGGACAAGAGGCAACAGGCAGAAAGTGATGCCCAGCAATTTCCACTGGAGGAAGAACTTCTTTCCTGTGGAGGTGAAACATTTCCCAGAGAGGTTGTGGAGTCTCCCTCACTGGAGAACCCTCTGGACACAGTGCTGTGCCATGAGCTCTGGGATGGCCCTGCTTGAGCAGGGAGGTTGGACCAGGTGGCCCACTGTGGCCCCTTCCAACCTGACCCATTCTGTGATTTGCAACATCTCTGCTGACCGATACCAAAATTCAATGATTTTGCTATCTTGTATCATCTCTCATCAGCCTCCAGTGCTTGTAGCACTTACTTTTTAATGTCAAGTAGAAAGTAAGCCCCATTTTTAATGATTATTCTGCTGCTGTGAGTGAAAGCTAATGGGACCATAAACATCTCTATGCTGCCAGAATGTCATTTGCTCTTTCCGTCAACCAAATAAAAGCAGAGAGAATCAGCCTAATAAAACAACATATCATGAGCCCTGTCAGTGATCAGCAAACACTTCTGAAAAAGAAGGATGGCAGAAGAGCACTGGCACTAATAGCTTTCAATTGTAGCAGTGAGATGAAGAGAGTGAAAGCTGCTCCTTTGTGTGCTAAAGGGGAGAGGGTCCCCAGCTTGCATCTGCTCTAGGGTCTTCCTGACACTGGTTCCTGTCTCATGCAGGAGTGAAGCCAGAACGCATCCAGAGGAGGTGCTTTGGTTCACCAGGCTTCTCATGAGTTAGGAAGTTCTGCCACGAGACAGTTGTCTTCATGTTTTGTCTCAACTGCTCTCTTGTAATGAGCCTTGCCCATAAATCGAGTTTGATGATAGAGTCCCCATGTTGTGTGTTATCTCTCCAGGTCTGTAAACTCTGTGCTCATTCTTCAGCACTGGGTAGGTATGCCTGGTGCCTTTGCAAAGGTCGGGTGGGACCGGTCCCCTGGCAAGCCTGGGAAGCAGAATTTGACTCACACTTCAGAGTCCTCTTGGTGCAGCCTGGACCTTGCAGTAAGCATGATGTGTGAGTGTTGGAGAGGGAGAAAAACACTACAGACCTGAGGCTCAAGCTATCCAGGGCCTCTTTCCTAGCTTTGCAGGTACAGATGGCCTTTAATATCACCCTTGTCTCTGCTCCCAGCTCCTCTTTGCAAACCATCACTGTGCTGTCGCTGGGGTTTGTTTGGAAGAGGAAGCATTGCCATGGGCTCCCAGAGAAGTTGCCATGCTGTTGTGCTCACATCATCTGCATCTCTCCTGGTGGTGCCTTTCCCTGTTTCAGGTACTGGTCATGTGCAAGCTGCCCCAGAGCATTGAGAACAGGAGTTCAGGGAGTTCAGGACTGACCAGCGGGAGTGGAAGAGGGCAGGCAGTGGTAGTGCAATGTTGCCCACTTGGACCTGCACCAGCATTCATGCTGCCCATATGATGCCAAGGGTAGGAGTTTGAGAGCTGTTGTAGATGTTGTCTGAGGGAAAAGTGCCTGGAGAATGGTGTACTTGTCACTTGGATTCGGGTATGACAGGAAAAGCACATGGTTCTTCCCCTCCTTGTGTTCTCTGCCCTTAAACACCATGGCAGCCTGGGAACAGCCAGGATTTATTTTGGTGTCGTAGCCTGTGTTGTCCTGATGAAGGGTGGGTCCTACTCAACCTTTCTGTCCCTTCAGGGTTCTTGTGAAGATTTCCTGCTTTCTTCTATAAAGGGGGCCAAAAATGCTTAAGGAAATGGCAGTTTCTGAGGCAACCACACTTAACAATTTCATCAATTAATCAGGAGGAAACTAAGGAAGAGAATGGGAAGCAGATGCTCAGAGCAGGACAAGCCTATAAATGATTGATGTCATCTAAGAGACAAGCAGAATTTACTCCAGGAGAGACCTCAGCCTGAGGCTGAGGCAACTTCCTATACAAGAGTTCATTACTGCAAAATGATGGCAGGGAGCCAGGAATGGCTTCCTAGGTGAATGTCCAGTCCAGTGTTTAGAAGATGATGTGGTACACTGCAAAAATACAGGGTGGCTCAGAAAGGCATACAAAGGCTCAAGGAAAGATGGAACAGAAGTCATATGCTAATTTTCCCTACCACATGTGACAGTTCTCCTATTGAGCCCAATAAAAACAGATTTCTGATGTTCCCCAGTCGAAGTTACAAGTAGGTGTGATCTCTCCAAGATGTTAATATCCTGCTGCATTGGTGCATGATGTGTTAGCTGGCCTGTCTGTTTGCTGCACTCCAGGCAGATGCATCCAACAGCCAGTACTGCCCAGAAGCACTGCCTACCTGTGCAAGGCAGCTGAGGGAGAGGATGGGTTTCTTCTGGGGATCCATGGTGGGAATAAAGGCTGCAGAGGTCTTAACCAAAGGTATTAGTGCTCTTGTTCCAGCCCTGCTGAGAACAACAATGACAAGGGGAGGAAATCAGGCAATGATTTGCCAGGTTATGGTGGATCTTTGCTCTTCTCTTGCAACTTGATTGGAATGATAATGAAAAGGTTTGAAAGATGAGACAAGGAAGTGAAAAATGTCATGATGAGATAGAAGTTTATTAGGGTGACTTTGAATCCATTCTTTTGTTCTTTGCTTTTAAAATGTATTTTATACTTTTTTTTTTCCTCTGTGGCTTTTTTTTTATATTGTTCCTTTGATTTCCCTCCACATTTAACAATTCAACTTTTTTTTTTCTGGTGGAAGCAACTAACTGAACCAAATGATTGAAACAGCATTGTTATCATCCCTTCTCTATGCAGCACAGCTTTTCTCTATCTGAATTCATGTGACACTGTATTTTCCTTAACACTTTCATCTAAGTGAGTGCCAGAACAGACCTTTTGCATAAATCAGCAAGAGAAAACAAACCATCTCTTGCTATAACCATTTGTTCCTTTTACCTCAGTAATAAATCCCTCCGGGGAATAAGGAGTTCATGTAATTTATCACTGATCCTTGTAATGCACATTGTGGTACTGTATTTCACGTGCCTGGAGTGCATCTTTTGATTAGAGCAGACATCAGCTTTCTGCTTGTAAAAGCAAATGAAAAGATGCTCTCAATGGCAAAGTTGAAATGAGTATTAATTGCATTAAATAATCAGTAAGTAAAAGGGCAGGGTTCAAATAACCAAAGTATTCATAACAAGAAAAGCTAATCAGAAATGTTAGAACCAGATTAAATTTGTTGTCTTTCCTAGGATGTATTTATTGTCTTTAATGATATCAGCCCTGTGGCTTTTCCTTTTCTGATACATTCCAAAACCATTAAGTACCCATGCCAGCTTGCATTATGGGTACCTGATATATTAGACATTTCAGGCTTTGATTTATTTTAGTTAATTCATTTTAGGCCTTTTCTTTGGTAAGGAGTTTCACACAAAACAAACAGGATTAAGCAGCATTTCCAAAGCAAGGGAGACCTTGGGTCCTTCCAGGTGCAATTTTCTGCCAGGTTGAGGGATGAGCAGGGACATGCATCTGTCTGCATGTATCAGGTGGGGCTGGTGGTCCCTGATGGTTCAACACTGCATGTATGTCAAGTCTGTGTCAGGAAGAGGAGCGGAATGTGAGGGCCTCAGCCAGAACAATTTTCATGAACAATGCCATCTGGTAGCTTCACCCTCCCCAGGTGCTTCCCAGTGGCCCAGAAGGTCTTTTCTCAGCACATCTTTTCCAGGTGGCAACTCAAGCTTTTAGTCAGAAAGGGATGGTGTGAGGAGCAAATAAATAGGCCATGGGGTGTGGCTTAGGTGTGAGAGGTTGGAAAGTTGATTCCCTGAGTTATAGGCATGGCCCTTTTTACTGTGAGAGCTCAGCACTTCAGTAACCTTCCCTTGCCTCTCCTTATAGTGTCTCCCACCTGGCGAGCAAGTAAAGAGGGAAGTGAGAAGATCAGAGGCACCAAAAAATGCCATCAGGAATTTTCAGCCATTCTGTTCAGCTGCTGTCTAAACCTTGGGAAAGACATAAACTGGACAAGGGGTTGGTTCCTCCCCATGCCAGTGTGTTGCCCTGGAGTCTGTTCCCTCGCCTGTGGGTCAGGCTTGAGTGATGGCCATTTCCTAGGATGACTGTGGAAGACATTCCATGGGTTAAAATGACCATCCTGAAGGAAGTATTGTGTGAAGCAACTGCAAAGGGTCGTCAGCCCTCCCTCCCATGACATCTTGGGTGACGGCCCTTGCTGTTGTGACGCCTGGACACCTTGTAAAAAGGCTTGTATTTCTTTCCACCTCCCTCGCTTTCTAACATCCTGCTAAGATGCCAAACGCATGACTTTTGTGTTGGTCTGCTGAAATGAGAAATGGCTTGGGGTAGGTGAGTTTAACATCAGACTGAGTGAAGGAAGGGCAGTTAGTTGTGTGGTCTGGCCTGTAAATAGTTTCCAGAAGCCTGATGGCAATCTGACAGTGCTTTATTACTTGGACTGTGCTAATGATAAGCCACTGCAGTGGGAGAGTGAGGAGAAGGAGTGATGTGCTCTCTCAGGCACCGAGAGCCTTGTGACTGGCTTAGTTTCCGTTTCACAACAAACCTTTGTGTCCCAGTTTCAGACCGCAGAAGCTGAAAGTCCTTTGTGCACAGGGGAAAATGTTAAGGGTCAGCTGTGGTTAACCTGCAGATAGCAGTAACAAAAGCAAGTATTTGTCCATCTCAATGGGCTGCAGAGTCAATTACGTCCATGATGAGGGCTTGGCTCATGCTCAAAACTGGGGTGTCACAAGAAGGGGTGACAGATGCATACTGCAGAAAGTTGATGTGGTTTCTTTTGCTGTGTGCTGCTTACATGATGACAAGGTCCTCAAAGGAAACTCTTGTAATCACAGCATCAGTTTAAAGTCCCTCCTGCCCAGAAATGGACAAACTTGGATTAACCCTGGCATAACCAAAGTCAGAAACAAATCAGAGGAATGCCCTTGTGTGCACATGTACCCACCATGGGTATGACCAGAAATACTGCTCCAAAATCGCTGAATTAAATAAACTTCAGGAAACTCTCTGATTTCATGAGAAAAGTGATGTCTGTATTTCAAATTGTTAGGGGTTTTTTGCTGTTACTCGGCAGCACCTAAAAATATTGATCCATTTGTTGTGATCAGACACTAAATGGCTGTTTAAATTTAAGAACAGCTGCACTGGACGGGCATTCTTTATAAATCAGAGGACCTGGTCTTTGAGATATGTTAGATGCTGCTCGCTTCTGAAAAACCAGGAAAAACAAGCATGAGAGAGCAATTACAGTGGCTGCACATTGCCTGCATGGATGTGGACTGCCAGCTGGGAAAGCCTTTGGCTGTGGTTCTGCACAGCGTAATGAACTGAGCAGCAGTTTGGTTTCTTTCCATGAAAGAGCTACAGTGGTCTGATTGCAGAAAGGGGCACAGGTATTTCCTTGATATTTCCATTTAAAAGATGGGGTTGACCTTTAGGAATACATTATTCACTCAAGCAATGATGCCTGCCTGGCCCAGGCTTGATGTACTTGCAAAGTTGCAGCTTGGATGAGTTGCCTGTTTCCCAGAACAAGATGAGGCAAAATGATGGATTAAAAAAATTTTGACATCTTCAGGACTCTTTCTGCTTTGAAGCAGAATGTCGTATTTGGTAGAAGAAAGTCAGCTCAGGGTCGTGCTTTCCTAGCTCTAGCTAGAGGTTGCACTGATCAAAGCTATCTTTTTTTTGATTCAAAACTTCCTCCTGTAAAATATCAAGCATAGAGTCTGAAAGCAGGTAAGTCTGCTCAGCTCAGACCACAGATATCTTAGTGTTTTGGAGGATACAAAGAGCATCTTGATTTTGAATGTTTTGGGCAGAGCAATTCCAGAGTGGAAGGGGCTGAAGGAACTATAGGTGGTCATGGACACAAAACTAGTCTCAGTACTGCTGTAACTAATTCAAAGGAGGAATTTTCTCCTGGCTTCTGCTGAAGGGAAGTGATGGCTGGGGCAGATACCTCCTCAGTCATGGTCTCCAGTTTGCAAAGAAAAGGACATTTAAATAGATGAGATGAGTATCCATGAACCAGAGGACTCCTCAGCTCCTTCACCCATAGACTGACCTCTGCTGCCCTTTACAACCAGTCAGAGGAATTAACATTGCTGTGGACTGTGTTTCACATGGTGAGGAAAGCAAGGGAAACCAACTGTGTTCCTGTAAGAGGTGAGGATGTAGTTGCATCCTCTGGGGACCTGCTTTCCTTGCTGCAGGTGAGCCTGCCCTAGACTGGTGAACTGAGTACCAGCTGATCTGTTGAGCAGGCTGGGAAGGGATCCCACTGCTCCTGGTGACGTGGAGGTGATTTGGGACAAGACCACTCTCTGGGATTGTCTATCTCTATGGACATGCTTTGCCTTATTCAATCACCTAACATACACTTATAAACTCAGAGAGTCCATGTGATATTCTTCTCTGACCTATGTTGCTGGACAAAAGGGGAAATGCACAGAACATGAGAGAAACAGGAAGGGAGAGAGTTTCAGGTACTGGTAATGGAGGTCTGCTCTCTCCTTCTAGGGAAATGTGTCTGTTTATCTTTTTGCAAATTATCTTCTCTTTCCCAAGGAAAACCTCCCATTCAGCTGTGCCTTCAGAAAGTGGAGCGGTGGAATGATGTTTTCTGAAGACAAGATGCTTGTTAGCAGGGCCATTGGTGCTAACAAGAGTCAGACCAGTGTAGGAATGTTAAATATAAGTGCTTTATAATCTTGGCTTTCCTAATCAGAGCTGGATCCTGAGCTCAGTTGTGAGCCCATCCACATCTCTGTCTTGGCTCTGACTGCCCCAGCTTGCAGCACTCCCCGGCTGTGGTTCAGGTGAAACAACAGTCAGGGAGTATTCCTGGATGGATAGACAGAGAAGAGAGTTTAGTTGTATGGATGTAAATTCTGCTGTGCTGCTCTAGGCCAGAGAGGAAACCTTGGCCCATGTTATTTCCCGGCCCAGATAAAGCTACTCAGATTTCAGCCCGAGGTCAAGACCTATTGGAGCAGTGATGCCTTGGAGTCACACTACAGAGTCAGCAGAGCATCACCTGCTCTGCTGGAGAGATAAGCAGCAGCATTGCCAGCACACTGCAGTCCCTAGGGAGGGAACTTTGGCAGCTGAGACATGGAGAGCTGCAAGTGCTGGTGCAGGGTCCCATGTGCCATCCTCTGGAGGCCCACCTTGGTATTTGAGTCAGAATGACTCCTCTTTCTCTTTCTGAGTCACCACAGTCTATTTCTGGCTTGTGCTTTAGGAAGAGTGGGTTGATGACAATGAGATAAAGAGGTCAAAGCTGGTACCAAGGGGTACATACCAAAATGTTTTCCGTAACTAGATCAGTCCAGTTGGGATCTACATTGTGATTCTGTTGTATATACTTCTAGGAAGTAGATTGATGCAGAAGTCCAGCACTGCTTGAATTCACTGAGCCCAAAGGATTGGGATGGGGTTGAGATTGCCTCCAGTAGTGGAGATTTTTCAGGTGCCCTGGTGTCCTGTCTGTGAAAAGCATGACCCTGACATAGTCCCGGAGCCCAGCCTTAGCTTGGAGAAGACCTGAGGGAGCCCAAGAAAAGTTCACCCGTTACTCTGGCCAGAATATGACTCTGGAAAGAGGGAACTCACTACTGTTAGGTCAGTCCCGGAGGGAATGGCATCTGCACCTTGGAACAGCACAGGCACAGTTTTTAGTCCAAATACCTCATCTCCTGAAGGGGTTCAGTTCTTCCCTCCTGGATGTCAGGTAGGGAGCAAGAATTCCCTGTCTGGAAGGACCCGGCTCTGTCCATGGACTTCACAATACTGAACTTGAAGGAGATGGCTGAAAGCAGGTGGGAAGACTCCCCATCACCCTGGTGAAAAAAGTGGCAGTCCATCTGCAGTGAAGGTTTTGGAAAAGAGGAGGACAGGTTTCTGGGATCCAGCCTTTTGGGGAGCAGGCTACAGACTCCATATAAGAAGTGTTACTTACTGTGTTTGAACTCGAGCTAATGGCTGCCATACCCTGGATGAGCACAGACTGCATTAAAAATGGCATTGAGAATAACCTCCAGGCAGTGGAAGAGCTTTGCCCACTCAGAGAATGAGAGATTGCTTCTCATAAAGATAGACCTTAATGTGGGGGCCAGCACAGCCTTCAAAGTGGTGGTCACTGGGGCTTCCACTCTGCTCCTTAGGGAAGCAGCAGAGAGGAAGTGAGACACATCAAAACGATCTATCATTCTAAAATTAAGTGATGTCTCCTCAGTTCACAGGGGAGCTTGGAAAGTAATTTACCGCCAATAAAAAGAACAGAAACCAGCCCTGAGAGATGCAAACCTCTGAATGGGCTCTGCTAATGCTCTCCAGCTGTGTATGCCGTGTCCTCCGTGTTCAGTGTCAGCACAGTCCTCTCAGGGTTTTGCTACCCTGTATTCACTGCAGAACAACCATTTTAGCTCTGAATACTCATTTACACAACCCAGTTCAGGAAGCTGTGTACATGAGCTGCCCCCTCAACAAAGAGGACTGCAATTGTTGTTAATTAGGCTATAACAATAATGAAAGAAGGTGGCTGAATGGTCTGAAAGAGAGAAGGCAGAGCTGGAAAATGTCAGGCAAGGCACAAGGTGAGATGACTGATATGTCACAGCTAAATTGAAGCCAAAACACCCCCTAACACGCACAGGGTAAGGTCCTGCAAAAGACACTCATAATTTATTAATCTATCAGAAATTACTCTTTCTAATTTTAGCTCAGCTTTGCTGCCTGCACGTGATGAATGTTCCTGTGTGGGAGTGCACTGGAACATGGGCAAGCAAATGCTTGCTGCAGGGGCAGCTTTCAGGCAGTGGCTGTGACCCAGCAAGCAGTGGGTGTTCCTGGGCTTCCCATCAGGGCCCCACACCTCAGCAGGCTTCCCTCTGCCCCTGCTGCTCTGTCCTGAAGCTGGCTCTGGGAACAGCATGAGCCTTCCTGTCAAGAAACGAAGGGAAAAGGCAGTCTGAGAGTCTCAAGATGGATTCCCCATCACATTAAGGGAATACACTGGGACTCGTGCTCTCACAGGACCAGTCAGGCATTGGTTTTATTGGAGTAAGAATTGATGTTAGGAAGAAGGAAAAACATTTATGTTCCATGTCAGAAGTGTGCAATAGGAACACAGCATGCCAAGGCAAGAGCCGGGTCCCCAGTGCAACATACATCTCCTCTTAATTAAATCTCCTGCAGCCAGCAAGCTCCATTCAGTCCCAGCAGTGAGCTGCGGATGATGTATGAGATAAGCCTTTCCGACCCACCCACTCTACACATCTCTGCTTGCTCTGTGCTGGTGGGCTGCTCAAGATAATAGCAAAGCCAGATGCAGAGAGAAAGTCCCTCCATTGGTAAATAAGTTATTTAAAATATTATTTTTTTAGGTCTGCTCCCTCCCTACCCTCTTGGAAATATTGAGCATGAAGAATTTTAAACAATTAGGAGGTTTGGGAACGACTCCTACTGCATCTGTACAGCTGTATCATCCACAGCCTGTGGGGTTATGTGTGTTTCACAACTGGTTCCGAAAAAGGAGAGCCAGCTTATGTGCTGTGGGTCAGTAAGGGGTCTCTGAGCCAGCCAGTCACTTTCCCTGGAGCTCCCTATCAGTCAGAGAGGCCAAGGACTTTTCCTGCCTGTTACCTTACCTTTGGGTACCACGTGCATATCCATGCACATGCAAGGCCAGAAAATCTGGCCTGGCTCTTTGAAGCACCATTGTGTTTTAGAAATCATCCCTTCCATTTGATGATTAGTAGTGTTGTTCTGAGGTGGACACAGCATCCTGTCTCCTAGAAGAGAAGTCAGGAAACAGCTGAAACCTCTTCTTGCCAGTACTGCAAACAAGAAAGTAAATTTCTCTTTTTCAGGGGTCAAGTCATACACAGCACTGCCTCTGGTTCTTCACTGTCTTCTGTGGCTGCTTATGCAGTTTCTCCTGCCTCGGTCACACACAGAGCCCTTCCAATAAACCCTGTGAAGCCCTCTGTGTCACGTTGGTCACACATTTCAGTGAGCTCAGAGACTCAGGTTTTGCATGAAGGCTCTAGCCTGTCATTCAGTTTGCACCATGGTCCTTGTGTTCTTGCTGGAACACATCTAGATGAAGTCCAGGAACACTTTCCAGTGTTAGATCATCTCCCTGCAATAATAGTAATGATAATTAGTCTTTTTATCATGCCCATTTGCAGCCAATCTTGGGATCAGAGCTCCTGCAAGCACATGAAAGCTGTATTACCCTGACATTCAGCCTGTGTGGGCAGATGCATTTGCAGGGTGGTTTCAGCAGGACTAGGCTAAAGATCTTTTGCTTGCCAAAGTCTGCAGGTGAGTGTTTGCCGATTTTCATTCATGTTCTTTACTCTGTTTCTAATGGAAGTCTGCTTCTCATAGGATGTAAACAGCATGCCAGATGTTTCTGCAAAGTTAAGGGAATTAATTGAACCAACCACTCCTGCTGCCCAAGCAATTTAAGGTAGTTCTTTGCTTTTGCTATTATTTCCTTGATCAAGGAAAAAGATTGTTGTTCTCCAAGGGAATGAAGAAAGAGATACTCAGGGAAAGGTTTGGGGAAAGAAGATTTAAAAAAAAAAAGGTTAAAAAAACTACCCTGGTCCTTCTTTTTGGATGACTCCACTGGAATTTAACTAATTCCCTCCAGTGGGGATTTTTTCCCATTTATGTTAGCATTAAAATCTGATTTGTTCAACTTTTTGAGTGGCAGAAGGAAGGCATTGTAGCACAGCTACATCTCCCTGCTGTAAGGTCTCAAATCCAAATTTGATGAGATTTGTTGCAATGAGGCATTACTGTTTTTGTACTTGCTTCTTTTAAGCAGGTGCTGGAATAGAACAAAGCACCATTTCTGAAGGTTATGATAGGACTGTAAAGACTGTAAAGACCTGCAGAGAATGAATCATCGGCACAGCTTATCCATCCATCCTGGGATGAGATGAAGCCCATCTGGAAATAGCTACATCAGCTCCCTGAGATTGGATGCATGCATGTCAGATGATCCATCAGACACGAAGGAAAAGGTTCATAAGCAAATTTAATGTTACAGACTTACACCTGTCACACTGGCATAGCAACCTACATTTTGGCTTTTCTGTTTTCTTTCTGTTTTTGAAAAGTCCATCAGCTGTAAATGTGGATTCCACTTATGGGGGAAAAGATGAAGGGGGCTCTCAGCCCTGGAAGAAGTCTGCCAGCACTGGGAAACTTAACCTCAGTGCACATAAGACCCACCACCTCTTCCTGGAGGAAAGGGATTGGTTGGGGAGCTGAAAGCTGAAGCACTATTAGAACCAGGTTTGTGATCTTCATTTGTTTTAAAGTTGATCCTTTTTCTTATGAGAAAACCACATAGTTGGTGCACATTCACGAAACTAAAATAATTGCTTGTGTATCTTCAAACCACAGATAAGGTGCAATCAACGCCTCACTTCTGCCAGTGCCCACCTTGTGTGGTCCCTACAAAAGACCTCCCAGCTCCTCACAGGCTCCTGGTGCTGTGAGCTTGGCTCACAGTGCCCAGCCTGACTCTGATGCTCCTGATTCTCCCCATTACTGACGGGTCAAGATGTGACAAGCCCATTTTCTGCAACATGTGAATAGCTAAGTCTAGGACAAATCCTGAACAAAAATATAATCTAATGCTAAACCAAAGACAGCCACATGAGGGAGGACAACCAGATACCTGGCTGGCTTGTCTGGTGGCTTGGACTTGGCTTAGGCTGCAGTCCCCATCCATCATTAATTGCCACATTAAAGAGCTAAAGCAAGCATGGATAAGAGCAATTTCCACAAGGTGGGACCTCAGTCGCAGGGTTTAGTGTCCAGAAGCAGTGAGGGCCAGCCTTCAATCCTCCCTAAAGGAGGAGCCAAGAGTGGTGACACAGCCTGTGGGCAGGGGCTTTGCCAGCCAGGACCCCAGTTCTGTGCTCTCAGCATCCAGACAAGACAGGCCTCGATGAAGGCCAGGTTCAGCCAGGAGTGAAGGTCATCGGGCAAGCTCCCGGCGACAAGACATGTCCTAGGTCAGCTCAGGAGGCCAGCCTGCAGATGAGAGCCCAGACCCACAGGTCCGTGGCCAGGAACAGCCATAGCTGTGGCTGAGCAAAACCACAGCACAGCTCAAACAGGAAAGGAGGATCTGGGGCTGGGCTTAAATGGAAACATTGGGTGCGAATGTGTTTATATGCCAAGTCAGGAAGCCTGGCTCACAGCCCTCTTCTTGGGTGACTGGACCGTACTCTTGAATTAATAAACCAGGAAACTTGAAAATCAGGTGCGCTGAATTCCCATATTTATTGACTTGATATATTCAAGTTGGATCTTCTCTGTAGGTCCCTGGGAATCCCTGTGCAGCTGGATGGCTGCAAAGTCAGTTGAGTCATTCCAGAATAACAGTGATCCTTCTGTGAGTTTAGGTGAAGAGTAACTGTTACTGATTTTTTGCTTGTCCAGTAACTGTGGAAAGTACAGGGCATTCAAAAGGTGCTGATGAGCAGTGATAGAAGGCTTTGTGCATGTGCATCTTTCTTTGGAGAGGAGAATACACTTCCTGAGAGGCCTGTGCTGGCTGTTAGCAGCTAAAGAGACCTGTGCTAAAAAAAAGTGATATGCAAATTTGGAAGAATTGTGCTTTTCCTTTCCTGTGGTTTCCAGCAGGAAAGATCATAGCATCATAAGGCATAAATCTTCTGGAGAGTTTCCTCCAAAACCTGCATCAAGCAGGGCCACCCTGACTGCTACATCATGCTGTTCAGAGCAATTCAAAGTGGAGAAGCTCATCCCCTCCATCCTCTGGACTTACAGAATGGCTCTGCAAGTTACAGCTCAGAAAGGAGCTGGGTCCAAAATGCCAACAGGAATAGGACTGTTTCAGCATGCATTTAGTTTATTTTTCTGAAGAAACAATTCAATTGCTGGACCTTATTCACAGTGCAGCTTAACACACAAGTCTGGCTCAGTCTTATTTGTGATGTGTTGTTCTCAGGAAAACCCTTTTCCCTTTCTCTTCTTCCAGTGGTCCACATGACATGAAACGAGGGATGCAGCCTCCTCTCACATGCTGGCCTTATGCCCTAGGAGGGTTCTGCAGTCAGCACTGGACTATAGGCAGCATGCAAGGTCTTTGGACCATACCTGCCTTGCTGTGCCTGCCTGGAACATGAGCTCATGCCTGCTCTGTGGTCTGTGCATTCCTTCACTGGCCTTCTGGGATCTGAGTCACTGTGCCCTCTCTTAGGTGTAGGGTAATAGCAAAACCAGTGATGAATAATCGGAGTTAATAATAATGCTTGCCTAAGGTACTTGGTGCACTTTGCTCCCAAATAACTGTTGAACGAAAACACCCTGTCTGCTGGGGACATGCTGTGGCCGTGCAGCACTGTGAGACTTAACAACATCTGACAACAGGCAGCCCCCCTGGCAAAGCTGTAGGTTTCAGCCAGCCATTGCCGAGCCCCTTTTTTTTTCCATGGAAGTGCTGAAAGTCAGCTAAGTAATGCTCTTCCAGTGAATTAATTCCCCCAGCGGCGTGTGGACCAGAGTGGATCCATTCCCTGGGTGCTCACCCAGGAAGTCATTAGCAGCTTGCAGGCAGAGGTCGATCCCATTACCATGGTTTTGTAATGCTTTGTTAAAAAAAAAATAAACCAGTGCCTTAGGACTGAAGCTGACCTTGAATGAAAAAGGAGGAAAATCCATCATGTCTGGAGCTTGTCTCTATGGGCCGAAATGTGCTTCTGTTGGGGTGCCAGTTTTGGGGAAAGCAATTTAGGGAAAGGAGGAAAGGTGGGAGCAACATTTTGGACGTGGAACAATTGTTTCATCAATGTATGTCTGCTCCTAAAGAAGATAATTTCTGTGACTCCTTGTGTCCTCTGCAGAATGACTGAGAGACAGCTGGAAAAGAATGTGACTGAGGCCCCACTCATTGGTGCCATGATCTCTGTGCAGATGTTCTGGCTGTGAGCAGTCAGTTGTACACATGGGCAGATAGTTCATTCAGATTCATTTCCCTGCTGGCAGATAGTACTCATTTTGATGTTTTCTCTTTAGAACTAGGGTGAGTTCTTTCCATGAATGGAGAGTAGATTCTTTCAACCGGTAGATCCTGAGTAGCTGGCAGGTACCCAGGCATAAACAGAATCCAAAAGAAGTCGGGTAGGGTATCCGACTCACATATTGGTCTGTGTTCTTTCTCAGCTGGATTTTCTGCTTTCCTCAGTTTCAGTTTTCAGAGTACAAGTGCTAGGCACTGGAGGTGGTTATGGAGAGGGGGAAGGCTAAGATGTCTCTTGCTGTGGGCCCATTTGTGTTTTCTGTGGTTTGGATGGATCAGGGGGAGCTCCAGTCCAGATTGCTCCATGATGTGCAAGGGCATTGGAAGAAAGAAACATGCTGTGGTTGACACTTGCACAGCTTTAGAGATGTCTCCTGGTGTCACTAGATGCTTTCTCATCCAGATCTGGACTTCCTCTTTTCTGCCTTGCAGGCTCTTCTCTGCGATGGCCTCTATTAGATGAGTCAAAGCATACCATTCACTTTGGTGCAATAATAACAGTATAAGCTTCTTTCTGCTTAATGTGGGTCCATTTGCTTCTGTTTATGATGAATTAATATTTTCTTCTGTGCTGTGAATGGTAGCACTAAGCATACAGCAGGTATGCTGCTAATTTTGTCAGCAAAGCTGGTTAGGGAAGGAGATAAGAGGGGAAAGAATGAATCACTGAAGGGAATAGCTGGCTCAGGCACTGCCATGTTATCATCACAACCACACAGCAGCTTCTGTGCCTACTCACCCGCCCAGCGTGGGGTCTATTTGGACCTGCAGAGACACACTGTGACATGAAACTGTCTTTCCTTTAAGCTTCCCAGAAAGCTCTGGGCACAAATGAGCTGGCAAAGAGGTAGCTCAGTCATGATCTCCAACCACTGGGAACCTGCAGAGTATTCCTGACTGCCAAGTGCAGCTCGATCCAGTAGGCAGAGGCAACTGTAGTGGCTGGATCCAGATGTGAATGGTTAGCCAAAGACGGGAGATACCGAGCTTTATTGCCTGGGAAGTAAATTAAATCCTGGGACAGCTCGTGTGGTAGATTTTTCAAAGTCCTTGAGCTGAGAACAGGTATCACTTTCTATATAATGCCATCGGATGAATTTTTCTGAAGGGGCACACTGTTATGAGTGATGGGAGAATGTGTTTGGCACAAATGGGATGAAAATCAAACACTACCTGGTAGTACTGGATCACCAAAGACCTCTGTAATACGAAGGTGAATAAGTTGTAGTACAAGTTCTTACCATCTCCCTATGGCATTTCCTGGTGCTGCTGCTGTTGGGTCCTCCTGGCTCCTCGAATTGATGTATTAGACATTCCAGATTTCATAGCGGTGCCCACCCACACATTGCCATGGTTTTAACTGTGTAAAATTGTCTTTGGCAGAAAAGAAAGGATTTGTTCCAGGACAAACAAACCCTTCAGCTCAATCAGAACAGCTTAGAGATAATCACACAACTTTGCTCCTGTATACAACAGCAGATACTATGTGATACCAACTCAGGTCCAAGTCCAACACCTCCAGGTTCATCTGCAAATGACCTTGAATTGCTGGAGAAGAGCAAAGTGTTGTTTGTTTTTGATAAACAGCAGAGAAAGTCTCTTCTTCATTTTCTTCCTCCTCCTCATCCAGAAGTTAAAAACCAAGGAGGATAAAAAGAGCATCCTAAGGGGGAGAGTTACCACATGCTGCTGCCAGTGTTAGGAAAACAGTACTGAGTCACACAAATAATTTTAGATGCTTCTAAATACACTGTGCTCTCAGCAGGCAGCCTTTCCAGCTATAATCTCGCCGGCTGTCCCTAATTCTGAGCACACAGTATACTCTGCTTCCTTCCTGGTTGCAAATGAGTCAGAATATCTCTCTGTCACTCACCTGAGCCAGAAGGAGTTCACCAGCTCAGTGCTTGAACACTAATACACAATTAGAGGGTGTATTCCCTCACCCTGTAAAAAACCCACCCTCTGACAATCCCAAACGAAAAATGCAAGGTACAGTTGGGATTCCCCACTGAAATGCAATAGCTGGGGAACAGTTTTGGCTGTGTTGGTGTGGTAGGCTGGGAGAGGTCTAGGCAGCTTGCTTAAATTTTGCTTGCTGTTTGAGGAGATGTCAGCTTTCAGTGGCAAGGGGGTTACCCAGGGGAGTGGACAGCATGGATATTGGAGCCCCCCAGAGACTGAAGCCGTATAGCTCTCACTAGCTCCATTTAAAAAAAAAAAGCTAGGAGCAGGCCTCCGAAGGAAAGAAAGTGGAAAAAGGAAAGGGTCAGTCCAGGAACCAGGATGAGTTTAGAAATCTCATGAGACTACTTACTGATTGTATACTGCTATCATCCATGGAGAACATCTCAGCTGGTTTTGGTTGGTTGGTTAGTTGCCTGGTTTTTGTTTGTCTGTTTGGTTTTAAAGTAAATAATATTTTAAAGGAAATTTGGAAAATTCTGTCAATCCCAACATGGAAAAAAAGAGGCAAAGTTCAGTCTTAGATGAAGTAATATATTTGCCCAATTCTGTGTTTTTATCAGATTAGAAGAAGTTTGCTTTATTTTTGTCTGTAGAAGTTGGCTAAGTGAAAACACTCCCAGATTCCGCTTTCATTCGCTCTTGTTCTCTCTTTTCTCTGTGCATCACCTTAAGTATAGTTTTGTCCACCTCTTCCCTTTACTTAACCTGGATGAGTCTTTATCTGTATTTATTCCTTTCTGCATTTGGTATACATAAATACTTTTTATTCTCTCAAACAAAACCAATAAAAGTTAATTAGGAAAAAATCTTATCTAGAAAGCTGTAATAGGTTTTATTATCTTTGTTTATGAAGGGCAGAAGAAAGGGGAGTGCCAGAAATAAAGATGTGAAAAATCAGGGAATGAAATGGAGAACACACACACACGCAGAGAAAAAAGAATGCAAACAAGAAAAGAGTAATGCTAAGGGGAAAAATAATCCTGGGTAGTAGTAAGCACTCTCCGGAAGAATAATGGGATCATGACTCAGAATCATGACTTGTTCTGTCGTCAAATGTGGACCAATGAAATGGCAAAAGAGTAGGTGGACATTAAGACATGGTAATGCACAGAAAGAGCAAGAGGTCACCAAAGGAGATGTAAGTGGCTCCAAGGGATATCAAGAGCAATTTATTATCAAAAGATGTTCAACTTACTTAAAAAAACCCAACAGTAAATGAAGCATTGTCCAAGTGTTCTCAGGGGAAGGAGAAAGACAGATGGCAAACAGACCCAATAGCTCCCTGGAAAGGCTGGAAATTGCTGATGGAAAAGGCAATGACGAAAGAGCAGGTGATGGAAAAGTAGTGCATCTGAAGACAGACTGAGCTTCATGAGCAGATGGGGCATTGGGTACCCGCTGGCACAGACTGAAGGCACACTTGCAGCAACTGTTTCCCAAGTAAAGTGGATCAGATCTTGCCCACATTGACCACAAAGTGAACAGGGAATGTCCCTGTGATGCCTACATGTTGTGTGGTCCTGTGAGGCTGCCATGAACTCCAAATGCAGTGTGGAGGTCATGCAGCCAGCCTTTGATCACTCAGAGCTGAACTATCTTTTAAATGCCTTCTCACTAAATCCCCACATTGGGAACATGGAGAACAAATTACTAAAAAATATTTTGTGTTTTTTCAAGGCAAAAAGGTACCAGTAGCTCCACAAAGAGCATATTTGGTTTCTATGGTCAGGTTTTGGTAGTGACAGGGGGTGCCGCAGAGGTGGCTTCTGTGAGAAGCTGCCAGAAACTTCGCCCATGTCCGACAGAGCCAATGCCAGCCGGTTCCAGGACAGATGCACGGCTGCCCAAGGTCGAGCCCATCAGTGGTGCTGGTGGGTGACTCTGTGATAATTTACTTAAGAATGGGGAAAAAACTTCTGCAGAGCAGCAGCAAAGAGAAGAGTGAGGCTACTTGAGAGGAACAGCCCTGCAGATGTCCAGGTCAGTGCAGAAGGAGGGGCAGGAGGTGCTGCAGGCGCTGGAGCTGAGGTTCCCCTGCAGCCCATGGGGAAGACCATGGTGAAGGAGCTGTCTTCCTGCAGCCCATGGCAACTCGGCATCTGGGAAAGCTCTAAGCAGCTTCTTCCTTCTTCTTCTCTGAGAATTAGGCATCAGATTGAAACAAATTGGAATTACTGTCTTTTTAGTTATCTGCATGCTAACAGCTTCCCAAGCCTGCCTGAATCTAGCAGAAAATGGAAAAATCTAATTCATAGAGCAGGACTAGAAACCACTTCCCCTCATGCTCTAATTATATCGTAAAAATGGGAAACATTTTTTATTTTTATTTTCTAAGAAGTGCTGCTCAATGCAATTGATGCCTCTGTCTTGGAGTGGTTTTGTGCATTATCAGGGCAGTATCACTCACGAACAGATGGAAACCATAGGAATTATTTCCATCTATTGTGGGAGAGGAAAATAATTTTGCCTTTAAGTGGTGCAGCATAGGAAAATAAACAAGCTTACATTCTTTTTCAGGCATATTTGCTTCGTGGTTTTTGATGAGAGGTTGAAGAATGTTGGGATGAGCTGTGCTTACTGCTGGCTTGCAGTGGCCACAGATGTTGTACAGGAGAGCTGCACCCCTTTCTGTGGGGACATTCTTGTTGGTGGCCTCTGAGATGGGGAGCGAGAAGGAGTGGATGTCACCTGGGCAACCAGATGCATAATGTGTTTTTCTCGTCTCTGTCCTACCATTTAATGCACCTATAAAATGGACATGGTCAAAATTCAAACCTAGGCTTCCACCAAAGCATTCACTGAAAATGAGTCTGACTGTCAAAAGCCATCAACAGCAAATGCTGCATGAAACCGAAATTCTGTGGAAACGTTTCTGTGCTGCCAGTGCACATGTGGCTAGTTTGGGAGATTATATCAAGCTGGCCAAACTTTCTCCTATAGGAGGTCAGCTGCCCTTCAAATCAGGGCACATCATAAGGTGATACACCTTGGCAGATGTTTTGATGCTGCCCCAGGTGACAGACTGAGGATCAAGTCAGGAATGATAGCACAGATTAGGCTATTGTTAAAAACACAGAATAGCACAGAACAGAACAGAGCAGAACAGACTGGTTCAGTTCGAAGGGACCTACAATGATCACCTGGGCCAACTGTCTGACTAGTTCAGGGCTGACCAAGAGCTAAAGCATGTTGTTAAGGTCATTGTCCAAATGCCTCTTAACCACTGACAGGCTTGGGGCATTGACCACCTCTTGTTTGGCTGCTGTCTTGGTAAGGAAGTGCTTCCTAACATCCAGTTGGAGCCTCCCCCGGTGCAGCATTGAACCATTCCCACATTTCCTGTCACTGGGTACCAGGCAAAAGAGCTCAGCACCTCCCTTTCCACTTCCCCTCCTCAGGAAGCTGTAGAGAGCCATGAGGTCACCCTCCAGCCTCCTTTAGACTAGACAAACCCAAAGCCACTCCTTACTGGACGTGCCTTCCTTATGTGTCTTTATTAGAAAAATAAAATTTAAAAAGTAGTTACCAGTAGTTTGTGGGTAGCTGTCAAATTGGAAGGGCTTTAGAGGTCCATCTTCAAGGGATGTCACAGTCTAATCACAATTTCACATTTCTGTTAATAAATTGGACATATTAAATAGCAAGTAGCATGCTATTTAATTTGTGGGACCAAATTACAGCAATGAAATTCAGCATCATCTGCTGAGCTGGAGAGAAGGTCTGAAATCAGTGAGATAGCATTTGATAAAAGACAGGTGAACACTTTGCACTTCAGAAGAAGTTGAATTCCCAATGCCATGCTAGCTGGACAGAGTTAAAAACCTTGTGAGCATGTGAGCTATGATCTTTATATGAGTGGAAAACAACCATCTGAGCAGTACTTCAGAAAAACCTGTGGGGGTTGTAGAAGAACACAGACTGAATGTGAGCTGTCAGTGTGATCCTGCTGTAAAAATCAAGGCAGGACTCAGATATGCTCCAACAGCATTGTTGTCTGTCTCCTAGCGTTTCTGAAGAGGCAAAAGAAATTGTCATTCTGGAGGAAGAATGTAGTATGTTGCTTGGAAAATTTATCCTCTTATCTCATTAAATATAAAATTTCCCTCCTCCCAAGAACAGATTTATGATGGGATTTCTTTGGTTTACAGAGGTTGGACTAAATAAACTAAGGATGTCTTCCCATCTCTCCAATCCTGCAATATAAAATCACAAGAATCCTATTAAAATCATTTGCACAATAAAAATAAATGCAAACCTGCATCTTTAACAACACAGATATTTAAATAGTCGCAGGAAAACCACAACAATACAGTTTGAAGGACACTTCATCCTGTGGACTTTTTGAGTCTAGACGAAACAGTCTTTGTCTTTGGCTCCAGCTGAAGATTCTGATCATCCTGTAGGGAGGGATTTCTTCAGAACACAGTGCAGGGATAACAGCTTGTGCTGTGTGCACCTTTCCTGGCAGATCAAACTGTTCTGTGTACAAAAATGGCAGGTTTCTGTACTTCCGCTGTGAGGGTATTTTTTGATCACTTGCATTTTTTTTCTGGACCACTGTGCTAAAGATGATTTTTTTGGTTGGCATTACATAGATATAATAATGAGCAGAAATTGACATTTTGCATTTTGGGGCAAAAGGTGTGTTGTAAGTCCACTGCTTTCTGCTTTGTTTGCCTGGCAATGGAGAATTTGCCTCTTTTGACAGCAGTGATAAACCTTAAAAAAGCCCACAGCCACTTTAGTGTAAGCTGCAGAGAAGCAAGATGAAGACCTGTTCTTGAGGTGGGGAAGAGCCATGAATCATTACCTTCCTTGAGAACCAGACCTGTGAGGCTCCTAGGCATGGTGCAGGAGTGATAGGATGGTCTCTGTGACATCACCTGTCCCACTGTATGTATTACTCTGGTACCAGCTCCAGGGACTGATGTCTGTCTTGGATCTGCTCTTTACCTGACATATGGTATGCCACATCTCAGTCTGTAGAAAGGATCTGGATGAAAATCTGGGATGTAGTTTAGGTTACATGCTGGCTGAAGTAAACTTTGAGTCCTGGTTGCCTGTGCTGACACGTAAGTCAACCTGGAAGTGCAAACAATCCATATTTAGTGGATGAGGCGTTTCTGTTAAAATTTATGAGCCTCTTTAAGCTCCCAACCCATTCAAAATTACTGGATTGCTTCACCTTTTCTAATGTGAAGCCATGAAAAGACATTGGCAGCATCATCTAGAACATTTTCCCTGTCAAACCAAGAAAGGGATAGCAACAGATACCCAGAACAGAAGACTGTTTTGGGTCTTGCATCTGCCAACCTGTAGTGTAAACATTTCTGCTCCAGCCAAGCAAAGATGTGTCTGCTGAGGTCAGCTCTGAGTTCAGCCCTTGGTGTGCCATTGCAGGATGGCAAAACCCATCCAGGGCACCTCCCAAAATCCTCTTGTTTTTCAGGGAGGCGAGGGCCTTTCCTTGGCTCTCCCTCATTGCCACAAGAGGGCTCTGGGAAATCAGCCCAGCAGCCCTCAACAAGCAGATGTGCCCTTCTAGTTTGGCCCTTTAAGCTGTACTACACAATTGCAGAAGTCTGTAGAAAGGCAGCTGAGTCTAGGCTGGCTTGGAAAAATATATTGGCAAAGGTCTGGAATAATCCACCAATATTAAACCTGCTGGGTGCTGACACAGCTGTTGCGTGTCAGGACAGTAGAAAATCAGAGTGGCTTCAGTCAGACAGGGGAATCAGAGTGCTGCAAACAGGGGCTGCACACAGGAAATTGAGAAGAAACCATCCAGAGAGAAGACCCTGCCTTCTCAGGCCTGATGCTGTTTATTCTGCAGTGGGTTGGCTGCAGTTCTCCATTTCCACACCTGAGCCGTGTCTTGCAAGTTTTACATTCACAGCCCAGGCAGCCACATCTGTCCTGGTGCCTTTCCTTTTAGAGGCTCTGGTTTCACAGAGCAGCCAAGGGAGAGACGGATGTCTGGGCTTCCTCACCGTGGCAGGACAACGTGCTGAATGATGACTTACACACCCATGGAGAAGAGGCTTACACCTGGGTGATGGTCTAAGGCAGGAGGGAAGCGTACACCAAATGCCATTTTAGCAGTACAAGTTTGGGAGGGGAAAATAGATCTTTTCTTTCCCAACCTTCCCACTCCAAAAGTAGCAGAATATTTGATTAGATAAGTGATTAAAGCATATGCATGTCGGTCTCCTTCCTGTTTCTTGAACACATCAGAAGATGTAATGAGGTAGTAAATTTGGCACTTAGGTGGAGTATTGAAATCAAAGACAACAAGGCCTTTTTCTCATTTCTCCCCATTGTAATTTAGTTTAATTCACTTATTCTGTAGTGATTTGAGTAAATGACCGGGAAATTATGAGCTCTTTGCTGCACACCATTTTGTGATGATGAATTCATTCAGCTTTTTTTTAAATGTCACAGATGGTTACAAATGAAAGCCCAGAATGAGGTGGACTCACTCACTAGAGACAGGCTGAAGGGGAGAGGAGGAATTCCCCTCATTTTAGTATTTCCTCTTCATTCAGCAGACTTAAACTATTCTCAAACCCTCTAAGCAGGTGTGTTTGGGGGAAATACCAACCAAACAGGATGATGTGATCAAAGATGCCCCTGTATGTAGAATTGTTTAAGAAAAGCTCTCCTGTTATGTCCCAAACTAGTATCATGAACAAAGCCATGGGATGGAGGCGGGAGGGAGAAGCAGGGAGTCTTGCACACAAGACATGTTGTTATCTAGATCTGGATCTTAAGACATCAGAAGGTGTTTGGAGCAGTAAAGGGACAGACCATATCTCAGCAGTGGCACCTCAGGAAGATCAGCAGTAGGATGAGGCCTCTTCCAATTGCTGTGGAAGTTGGTGGGAAGCTTTCCACTGAGTAATGCTGCTTGTTTGTGTCATCTGCAGTATTAAACCTGCAAGGTTGGAAGGAAGCCATTCTCATGACTTGGAAAACTAACCACAGAATCACCATCTGCTCTGGAGCAGGGACCTTCCCCTTCAGAGGGATGGCCTTTGGGACACCTTGTTAAGGGGCAGGTTGGTGAGAAGAAGAGACAGGTTAACTCTTCAGCATTTCAGCATCCTGTGTCATTCCGAGAGCTGTGTTAAATTGCTCCCTTCTCCCTTCTCTGAGGTTTTCCTGTGGCTAATTAATTACAGAGAGAATTCAGAGCCCTTTGTGGGTAGTTTGTCAACTTTGCGCTATGAGTCAAGAGGAGTGCACTTCAACAAGTTCTGGAATGTGGGCTGGGCTCCATGAGGCATTCCCAAATTTGGTAGTTTATCTGGATTTGTCTGGGACACTTTGCATCCTCTCTGTGTGGCCAATCCATCTGGCTTTCGAGGCAGCACATCGCATGGAACATGCAGCAAGCAAAGAGGGTGGTGGCAGCCATCACAGAGTCCCAGGGACCTTGAGTTGTTCCTGAATTCACCAAACTGATGCAATATTGCAATACCTTTTCTTCAGCTTGCCCTTGATGTTGTAAACAGCAGCAATGAACAGAGAAAATCAGAATGAAATCCTTCCTTTCCTATTTTATATGTAATAACAATGGTGACAAGAATATGAAAATCCAGGCAGCATATTCTCCTGCCTTCTTAATAACCAAGAGACTGAAGAGATAGCTAAGTATAAATATACCTTTGACCTCCAGACTTCACAGTTAGGCCCAAACGTACACAAAATATTAGCCCAGAAAAAGCCACGTCCTTCCAAACAACAGGCACATTTTTTGGCATGACATGGGTTCATCTCCTTACCATCTCTTCAGAGGCCACTTCTCCAGGAAGTGTTTCCTCCTGCTTCTGTATAATCTTGTGGTTCAGGCTCATGGCATTACCACCGTGGAAGTTCAAAATACTCAGTGTTCAGCTTGCAGGTGTTTGGTCATAGCTTACCAAGTATCCCCTGAGGAGAGGCTGTCTTATTTGAAAAACCTCAGATCTGTGGGCAAGCTCAGGTTGTTTCAGCAGGAGCTGCTCTTATTTGTGGTTTATTACTATGCAGTGAGCTGGAAGAAATGATGAAATTATTTCGGTGACCAATCATACAGCTCAATAACAAATGCACTGGCACTCACATGAAGCTGAGGGTCCACTGGCAGACACACATCTAGCAGATACTGGGCTGAAGAAAAAATAGGCTTGTAGATAATTCACAAGCATTAAATTGGTGAAATTATGCCAGAAGGAATTCAGCAAGCCCCATTCCTTGTCTTCCTGATTACTTAAACAGTGCAGTCCATGTTCCATGTGTTTGCCTTCTGCCCTGCTTACAGCATTGTGTAAATCCACCTGTGCGAAACAGTCTTAAAAAAGAAATGGAAAAGATTCATAAGAAATTAAAATTAAATAGCTGGTGTGTGAAAGAAAAAACAATGTTTAAAGATCGGTATAAGGCCCTCAGGAGTATTTGTCATTCAAGGCCTTCTGTAATTTTGGTGCAGTATAAAGTAGTCTTTTATTCGTGAGCTTTTTGGATGTGTTCCCACGTTAAAATTGTGTGTTAAATCTTGGACCTCAAAATCACAAACAGGAGAGAGAGGTGATAATGGGAGGACCTTAGTAACCACAGGCTTAAAACAAGGAAGAATTTTTGCTTGTTTGTTTGTACCAGCTGTCAGCTTCCAGGCTATAAATCGTAGGGATTCAGCCAAACCTTGGCTAACCCTGACCAGCCATCTGAGCACACTTCAGCTGACAGTCACAGCTGGTTTGGGCTATTTGTGGCTGTTGTGCTTGCCCACAGCAGGACTTGAGTAAAAGTCCAGTCTCTGTATCCTCTTGGCTGCCCTTTCCCCATGACTGAGCCTTCTCACAGGAAGGCAGGACTCCTCCATTTTTTCCAGATTTCATTCATGGTAGGATCCTGGAGTCTGCAGGACAGATCCCTGGGACTTCTCACTTGAGAATGCAAGTCTGACAATCGATGGGGAAACAAGAGCACAAGACTTGGACTAAAACACCAGCAAGAGATGTTGATGCTGGTGTACATGGAATGGTGGCGGTTACTGGAATGTACAGGTGCAGGAGCTCATATCTGAGCCTTGAACTTACCTTCCAGTTTCCTTTCCTTCTCAAAAGCCTTTGAATTAAATGGCATCATCAATGGTCTCATATTCAGCTTCTGCTTCTCCTAAGCTACCAAGAAGATCGGATGGGAACTTAAATGTGTAAACAATCCATATGCTAGGAGAAGACTGTGAACATGTGTTGGGCTTACTTTCCTGGTGCATAATTATTACAGATACTTAAGTACCAGAGAGGTTGCACAATACCTTAATTACTGTGTTTAGATGCAGCCTGTTCAATGTAGGAGTCATACTCTCTGGCTCTACTTTCTCTTCAAGGTGTAATTTGAACAGTCATTGCTGAGATACATGGGTGGCCAGCATGCACTGAAGTGTTCATTTTGGCTCATACAGATCAAAAATGGGTATTCTGCATCGTGCTTTTCAAGGTGAGCTTTGGACTTTGAGCTTGTGGCCTATTGTGTAAAAGTTGCCAATACTTTGAAGTAGAAAGAGGGCAGATTCGTATCCACGTGCAATGGAGATTCAGTGATTCCTCTTATAGGCACCTTTTGGTTGTTTCCTTTTAGTATCTGAAACATGTGCTTCTGTACATACTTGTACTACCAAATCTGATTGGTATCCAAATTTTTAGGGGAGTAGAAGGAAATTTTCAGATTAATCTGAGCAAGATTCTAGGATGGTGCACTACAAACATATCTGCTACCTGGTGGTACACCTGAGTTGACTGTTTGTTTGTCCTTTGAAAGCTTGAATGAAATTAAAAAAAAAAAAAAACAAACAAAGAGAGAGAGAGAGAGAGAGAGAGAGGAGATGGATTCAGTTTCACATAAACCTCATGATGCAGGTCCAGGAGAGGGGGTCATTCTACCTGGCTTCGGGGGTCTGCAATCTAAGCCTGCTGCTTGGTGCCAGCATAACTATTGGTGAGAAGGGGGCGTTGTAGTAAGTGGTGTCTGTAAACTTGTTCCCTCTTTTCAGGGACTTGGCTCACCCCAACAGCAAATCTGTTGTAGGTAACAAATTTTCTGTCCTTGTCCTTTCTCATCACTGTCCTCAATAAAATTAAATGTATAAATCAAAGAACCTTAAGTCTGTTTCAATCCCCTAACTCAGCACTAGGGCTGCAGAAACATTTGAGGATGCTGAAAGAGGATATATCTCAGGTGGCTTCTCACTTCTCAGCCTTGGGGAGCAACTGGTCAGAGCCAGGTCTAAGGAATTTGGGCAGGGGGATTAGTAGACAAAATAGAATGCAAATGAGCTGTGGCAAGCAATTCCTAATAGAGGTAGCCAGGAGTGTAGTACCTGTGTTGGACCTTGAGGACTTACTCCAGCTTCTCGCAGTCACACCAGTGCTCTCAGCCACAAGTAGATTCAGCCCTCCCTTGGGCTCATTCAGAGGAACTTAACACCTACAGTTTTGTTGCTCTCTTGGAGACAGTCCGTGCTCAGGATCCCAAAATGGGACACTTCTTAGACCACAGATAGGTTAGTTAGGACTGATTTCCTTTGGGACCCCTCACTAGGAATATGTCTTCTAGACCCTACTGCATGGCATAAGCCTAAACAAAACATTGGTGTTTCACCTCATCTAATGCTGTTTGCTTAGCTGGCTCTTCCCTCAGCTATTTCTTTTCTAGCTGAATGAATAAACAAAGCCACCCAGTTTAAATACCTGTGTTACAATTTTTATCTGTGCAAGAGAACATTTCCCAGTAGCTACAGCCACGTGCGCAACACTAAGGACCTGTGGCAATTAGCAAGTGTGGGGAGAGAATATTGGGTCATGTTGAGGCAGGTTTTTCAGTAATTGTATAGGGGCAACAATTAGAAGAGGCAGGAGACTCATTAGGTACTCTAATCCCCCAGAGTAGGCAGTGGATTGCAGAACAGCCTTCCAGTCCAAATGATTGCTCATAGCTCATGGTGTGCCTGAAGTACAGAGAAAAAACCTCACTGTCTTCTGAAAGGCAACTTGTGTGCGTGCACATCAGTGATGGGGCTGGAGGAAGCAGCGTGGGTTCTCTGACTCTTTTAGTCACAGCTCTCATATTCTGCAAAGCAAAGGGACCCAGGTGCCAGACTGCCATCAGCCTTCCTTGATGATTTCATTTGTTCCTCTTCCCCTTGTACCCTAGTCCCCGGCTCTTTGCCCCGTGGTGACGTTCACAAACCGCAGCGCTGGCAGCTCTCGCAAGCAGGGCAGGTGAAGTCAGCTGGGATATGAGGAGAAGCAGGTGATGTACAAGGAGGTGCTGAGAGACCTGGCTATGCTCAACCTGGAGAACAGAAATACGTGTGTAGGGGAGGGATCGAGCTGCCGTCCGTCCCTGCTGAATGGGGGATTACAAGAAAGACAGAGTCAGGTTCTTCTCCATGCTTAACAAAACAAGTCTCTCAGCCCTTCATCTTCTCTCCTCATATGGCACATGCTCCAGGCCCTGACCATCTTGGTGGCCGCTGCTGGACTTGCTCCAGTTTATTCAAACTTCTCTTGCACTCAAGAGACTCAGATATTGAGACAGCATTTCAGATGCACCTTTATCAGTGTGAAGCAGAGAGGAATAATAATTTCTCTCAATCTGCTGGCTGTGGTTTTGCTAATGCTAACTAGGGAGCAGTTGGGCTTCATCATTGTGGAAGCCCACTGCTGACTCACATTCAACTTCTTGTTGGTCAGGACCCTCAGGCCCTTTTCTGCAGAGCTACTTCCCAGTCATCCAGCCCCCAGCCTGTCCTGATGCAAGAGGCCACTTCATCCCAGGTGTAGGAGTCTGCCCTTGCCTTGGTTAAACTTTGTGAAGTTGCTTCTGGCACAGTATCCCAGCCCACTGCAGTCCTCCTGAATCACAGCCCTGCATTCCTGCCAACATCAGCTGTTTCCCCCAATTTGGAGTCATCCTTGAAACTGGAGAGAGTATGCTCAATCTCATAAATCCAGCTGATGAACAAGATGGCTTATGTATTACTATGCCCTAAAAGTTCAGATCTAAAAGAGGTAACAAATGCCTTTAGAACAAACTCAAGTTTGGGTTTTTTTTCATGAAGTGGGAAGAAATATCTATCTTCTGGAGATATTTAAAGTAAAGTATTGAGATTTTTTTAGAGCCACAGGATCCTGAGGCCTCAGGGTTTCAGATATTGTAGGAAATACCATGAGACCTCATTACATGTTAACAATTAAGCTTATAGTTTAACTACATGCCTTTTGCTATTTTCTGGTTTTATAGTCCTCTGCTCTTTGTGGGATTACTATCTATCCCAAATATATTGCACATGGGCTACAGTGATGTGCAGTAGGGTCACAGGAAGGTGAAAGCTGTTTACTGTGCCTCTGCCCTGACCAGAACTGGTTCCTGCGATTTTCACAAGAAGGGGATTTGTTGTCCATGGAAGAGCTTTCTCGGGTGTGTCAGTGCTGCTATTTTGAAGCTCCATTTCCCGGAGATCTTTGGTCTCTTTTTTCTGAAAGAGTCGAGTATTACCAATGGTTTTGTTCATATCCCTCTGCAAAAGTGAGATGCTTGTTCATCATGAAGTTAATGAGGGACACACTACCAAGGACACTCCAAAAGGAATTGTGTTTGCTTGTCCTGAGATACGCTTTGTCAGTGTCTGAGGCACTGGCCATAATTAGGACTGCCACAGGAAAAAGGCCAGCAGAGATAGTGCTGGAAAGAAAGATGTGAAACACACCTGGCTTGAACACTGGAGGTTGACCACGGCTAAGTATGGAGGATGATGATGCATCTATGGATGCCAGCACTGAGGACCTTGGCAAAAACCTTCATCTTGCTGTCTTCCTAGAGTAGGGATTTTTGTTGCTTTTGGGGTAGGTTCGTTTGGTAGACAAGCTTGCTTAAGAGCATTGGAATTGCTCTGTAGCCCATGGAGTGTTCCTATCTAGGCTGACTGACTGCAGTGGTTGCCTCTGACTGCAGGAGGCCGGATTAGACAGCCTGAGAGCTCCTGCTGTACATTCTGCATCAAACCAAGCAGAGCATATCAGACTCTTATATAATGGACAAGTGCAACTCTGCTGAATCGAGTTCTTCAGAAAAAGTTGTGTCTTGGGGCATCCCCAAGACCAAGCTCCCAAGATCCACTGACCAATCCTTGCTGAATTGCTGCAGCAGGAACAAGAAGTACTGTTTGCTCTCTCCTTACACACATACAACCTATTAGCAAAGTTCTGTCCTGGGCTCTAGACCATTTCACAGCTGTCTGATGACCTGATTGGAATGAAAATTTCAATGGCTTCTAGAACAGATCTTCTCACAGATTTTTTCCAGAAGGAGTGAAAATATGTTGGAGCATGTGTAAGCCCCTGTATAACAGAAAAGAAGCACGTGTACCACAAAGTTTCCAGACTGACAGCTCGTGGGCTCTCTGCACATCCTCATTGCCACAAAAAGAAAGGTTCAGATGCTTCTTTGAAAGGCAAACAGGTATATGGCAGACTCCATGTTGCGTAATACCTAATAGAAAGTCTGAGCCACCTCCCAAAAGATGAGTGTCATGTCTCCCCACCTTTGATAAAACATTGTTGACAAATAGCAGGTTTGCCATAATTAGAAGCATAATAACTGGGAAGTGCAGCTCAGAACCAATTCAGGCGTCTAACTCTCTCCAGCTGCTATTAAAGCTGATGTCTCAGGCAATCAACTGCAAATGGGTATTATTTTCTAATTGAATCCACAGCTCCCTACATGTGAGATGTGAATGAATGAGGTAAACACACGTGCAGCCAGCAAATCTCACAGCTCGCTGTCACCCCTTCAGTGCCGCTAACGTGGTCCTCACTCATCCCAAAAGCTGTAGGGACTTCACTACAGTTTTGCAGAGGCCTCAGGGTCCAACACTGTTAGCCAGGGAAATTACATCTGCTTTGCTTCTGATGTTTTGATTAAGGACCTTCTTAAAGTTGCATGGATATTCTGCAGGCACAGGGGACTTAGAAACACATACCCACAGTGAATATCTGCAAGCCATGCAAAAGGGCTGAGCTAGGAAATATGAAATGGCTATTCCAGCTTGATAAATCACTCCAAATGCTTTATCTGGTCTTGGCTTCAGGCCTCGTTCTGGTGGAGGCTGTCCTGTCTTTCTGTCAGAAAGGAACTTGCAAGAGATGCTAAAGTGTTAGAGTCCCAAACTGAGCCCTGTGGGAACAGTAGCAGCACCAGACTGGCCTATCCCTGTTGGAGTGCCACAGACATACCCCACAAGAAGTCTGCCAGTCTGTTCTGTACATGAACAACAAAGGTGTTTTTCTTCCTCACTCCTGGTAGAGCCGTGATGCCTGTGTGGAGGGAGGGCTGTAGGGTTGGTGTCCTCTGAGTCTTGCAAGTGCCTCATCCCTTCTGGGAGTGGTTTAGAGCACAGGAACCATGTCTCTGGTAAAACACTGGTGTTTTCCCAGAACACAAAGAAGGAAGAAAATTTAATTAGAATTACATGGCAGGGCAGCTTCTGAGATTTCATATATTGTGTACTGTTCTCCCTTCTTTCAGCCTTCATTTGCCCATTGTCCATGTCCCACCTCTAGATTCTGTTTTGTGTTTGCCTGTAAAATTATAAATCCCAACTGTCGGAAACCTTCCTTCCATATAAATGCATGTAGAGGCGTGTGGTGTCTTTCTAAGCTAAACAGGTGAGCCTCATCCACCTCCCACTGGGAGAGAGGCTATCCAGCCTGCTTCCAACCATTCTTGCCACTTTCCACCTCAGTGCTTCTGTGAGTCAGCAAGCAGTGTGTGACTCAGTGAAAATACACGTAGGGCAAAACAGCCATGAACTAAATTCAGAGCTTGCTAAAGAACATGCAGGTGTTATTCTGGGGATCAGCGAACCTTCTAATGATGATACTGGGTGGATTCTGGCCAGGAAGGTGTGCTGTGCTGAAGGAAGGTGGGAGGAGAGCCTGGAAGCAATGCAGCAGAATTTGGAAAGAAGAGTTGGCTCCACAGAGGGACAGCTTCTCAGGATTCACAGCAGATCAGCAAGAAGAGCTATTGGAGGAGGACTAACTCTGTGGTACCCCTAAAGTGGGAGAGCTGCATGTACAGTAACTTGTCCCTTGGAGTTGCCCTCTCCAGATCAGCTGCAAGGTGCTACCATTGCTCTGAAATGTCAGAAACACCTAGAAGCAGACCAGCTCCCATGGTACCATGGGGCCTGGCAGGTTCGTTCAAGTCAAAACACAAGGTGCCCCATAAGCAGGGAGCAGAGCTTGAAAAATCCTCAGGAAAACGCACCTCATTGTAAGGCAACAAAGTCAAGAGAGAGAAAGACGTACAGAAATGGCTGCTTTGGTGAGATCCTGATGTAAAGGACCTGATGCAATCACCTCAGCAGAGTTCCTGTTCCTCCTGGCTTGTGTGAGTGTTTCCTCAATGCGTGAGACATACATTCAGAGGGCAGCACCACTCCCTCCTCTACCCTTCCCATGCCCAGGAGCACTTCTGACCGTGAGAAAGTTCTGACATGCAAAGAAGACTCCTGTAACAACGCCTTTCTTGCTGTCAGCTGAAAGCAAGTGACACCCTCTCTAATGACTAGTTTCAGAAAGAAAGCAAATACACAAGGATGCGCTCACCTGTCCCAGGTGATCACTGCTCTCTCCCACGGGTGAAATTGCTGGGGCTTTTCAACACATGTGTCGCTGGCTATATCAGCAAGGTGAGGTCACATCCTAGCTGGGGGATCAGAGGGGCTTGAGGGACTTTCATCCTGGCAGATGCTGCTCTGAACATTGTGCATCTGGACACTGCTGTGTAGTACAGGCATATATCCCAAAGACTTCCCAGTTCTTTGGTAGGAGGGTACAAAATCTCTTCAAGATCATCCACCGGTGGGGAAGGGAGCAAAAAGTATCTCCAAATCTTCCTTTTATCGTGTTTTTGAAGTTGCTGCCCCCTGGACTAGAGCCAATACTGAAGACCCTAATGCCACCTTTGCTTCCTGTCCCCTCCATACTTGGCAAATCGCCCATGGGAGCCTCTGGCTGGCAGAAGCAGAGAGAGCCACGTTGCACATGTGAGGGTGGCTTGGTAGCCTGGCTTGTAGCATCCAGAGGGAGTGTCTGCCTCTGTCGATAACATTTCCAAAGAAAGGAGCCAAATCCACCCACATGGGTCACGGAGACTGTCTTTCTGCCACATGCCTTCCCTCTTGCCCAGCCCTGGCAGGGCCCTGTTGTTCCTCACGTGTTGCCCTGCATGTGGAGGAGACCCGCCAATGCCTGCCGGGCTCCATGGTGCATGGATCTGCTTTCAGATCCAAAATATCTGTCCAATCCAGGAATTCTGCAGGCTAGGACTGGGATTTGGTCCTTGATTTGGTTTGACAGCAGGAGTGAGAATTGTAAAGTCTATCAGTGACCTGTAGATCCCAATAATGGGATTGAGAGTATATATTAAAAAAAAATCAGTAATATGTAGGATTGTGGTTCAGGAAAAATAAAAAATAGAAGGGGGCTTTCTTGTCACATTTTGTGGGGGTTTTTTGTGTTCTTTAGACTTCCCATGGTCATTTTCCCCATGGCCATAGCTTTGTAATTCCCTTCAGAAGTAAAAGCTTCGTCATTTCAGCAACCCCTCCAGACGCGTCAGCCTTTGCTCCATCCTCAGGGGCTGGTGGGCACTTAGAAAACACAGAGAGAGCCCAGAGTGAATGCCAAACAGCTGACTTCCAATGTTTATTCATCTTCTCAAAACCTGAGGCTTTTAAAGAGATTTTTCTTCAGTTCTTCCAGTGATCCCCATGCGGCTTTTCTTGCTTTGGGTGTGAGCTCAAAACTCTTCTTTTAGGCAGGGTGTATATGCTTTGAAGCTAAACCAATAATTACCTTAAAGGTTTAAAGTGCTGCTCTTATTTCTGCAGAGGGGGCCACACATGTGTACAAGGGCAGTCAGGAGTGTGGGCCAGAAGAGAGACTGTAGAAGTGGCCAGGAGAAGCAGTGGGATTATTTACAGTAGCGGTGTCTCCCACTCCCTTAGATCCAGATGCAGTAATGTCCTTAAATATGAGTTTAAATTTAAGCGTCTGGGTCAATTAAAGACAAACTCATGCTCTAATGAGCTGCAAACCTTGTCCCAGCAGAGCTTGGAGTGGCATGTCACATTGGTCTCTGCTTTTTAGAGAAAGCAGCACACAGGGCAAGAAAATCCTTTCTATCAGAGGTCAAAACTGTGTAAGATCTCAGCAGCCCTGGTTTTTGGTGTAATTTGGCTGAGGAAATACCAGCGAAGAGGTGAGGAACTGCTGAGCATGACACCCAGGGCCTGTCCACTGCTTCCCCCACCTTCGGTGCATCAGCTATCATGGCAACTGGGAGCAGTTCCTCAAGACTGGAAGAAAGCAAGTGCCACTCCTGTCCTCAGGAAGATATGGCGAACTACAGGCCAGCCAGCCTCACCTCAACGAATCCTGGAAATAATTTCCAGGCTCATGAAGGACAAGAAGGTGGTCAGGAGAAATCAGCACAGACTTACAAAGGGGAAATGGTACTTAACTGACCTGACACCATTCTGCAATGAAGTGCAGGCCAGAGCAAGGTGCTGTACCAGCTGTGAGCTGGGTTGTGTCACTTGTTTGCATGATTTATGCATCTTTGTGTGGCAGAGGATGCAGTGCTTGAACCAGCCAGTGGTAGATCCCAAGGGATGAAATTTGAGAAGCTGGGATTGTTGGAGAACTGCTCGCCAAGGGCTGGGCCTTCCCTTCACTCATCTTGCAGTGAATGTGAATGGGTCAGAGGAAATTTCATCTCCACTTTGCCTCCCCAACACCTTATTCCTGGGGCTGGGGCATGGCTGCTGCTCTGACCTGTACTCTGGCAGTGGCAGTAGTTCACCATGGGGAGTGGGGCAGTGCTTGGGGGTGCTTCCAGCCAGGTGGATTTCAGGAGACCAGACTGGTAGGCACATTCTAAGAGGATTTCCGAGATGCCTACAAACTCATCAGTCAGCTCCCACGTGGCTGTTTGTCTACATGAAAAACAAGCCAGCTCCTGTATCTCAGTGGGTTTGGTGCTCCCATGGCAGTCTCTTCTTTCAAACACCTCATCTCCATTCAGTGGCTTTCCTGAAAAGATGACAGGTTTTCCAGCACTGGGATGGGGAAGAGAGAGCAAAAAACTGACTCTGGGTTTCCTCTGCCAGCCCCTTCCAGGCTGTGCAGTGACCCACACAGCACAGACTGAAACCAGCTCAGCCTCTTCTGTTTGGTGAGAAGGAAGAGAAACATCACACCAGGCTGGGGTTTAGCCTTCTTGCTGGGCACAGAAGAACCACTCCTGCAGGTGAAGGAGTGATTTTCGTTCTGTCCATTTGCATCCTTCGAAACTTACAAACCTTCCTGTTATCCCACATTAAACAAATATTCCTGGTTTTGTTTTGAAAGATCCTTTCTTCTCAGGTACCCTGTCCTTTAAGAGCCATTAGCTGGGCATCCTGCATTTTTGCTGATTTACTAGACAAGGTTTTGAGACTAAGTTATGGGTTCTGTGCTGCCCTGCCAGCAGTGCAGTGGCAGTGAGCACTGTTTGCCTGCAAATCATAGAGACTTGGATGGCACTTGTTTTATTTTTTATTTTTCTGGCTTTCAGTTGCCTGAGTCTAGTCAGAACAAGGATGCTGTTACCTATCCAGAATGCTGAGCTGGCTGCACAGACCTGGTATTTCTCTGCTTCCTCTAGAGAACGTGATCTGGCAGTGGTGGTGCTTAAAGCACATCAGCCAGAGAAAAGACAGAGCAAGAGACAGCTTTTGTAAAGCAGCCTGTGACCCACACTGCAGCCTGCTACAGAGATGGAAGGCGTCCAGCACCACCACAGTTAGGGTCACATTTCTGTCTTTTCTTTCACAGGTACACTAGTGCACACACAGGAATGTGTTAAACAGGAAACAGTGTCCCTGGCGTTGTCAGACTTGCCCCATCACCAAATGACAGCACATATGACCCCCATGCTCAATCCCATGCGTGCGATTCCAAAAAAAATCCTGAATATTTTCAGTGGGAAGGAAATGTTGATGCTGCAGCGGAAAGGCCAGAGATATTTTGGACAGAAATAAGGGTGTTTCAAAGCTGGATAGAATTATCCCATGAAAAAGTCATCCATTTTGACATCACCCTCATGCCCCTTATTCTGACAAGAAAAAAGGCAATGAAGGCCACATTGAACAATGTAGTCATCTGGTCCCTCAGCAGGCATCATTCTTTCCAGTCCTGGACTTCATTTTGAAGAGCTCAAGAGGGTGAAAACATGCTGCAGCTGACAGCCCTGGATAAAACAAAGAGGTGGCTGTACACCCCAGCATAGATGGTCACTCCAGAGGTAAGTCACCTGTAAAAAGACAGTGGAAAGAAAGAAGCACTTCTAACGCTATGCAATGGATACTGCATCACCGAGGGGGTAGTCTAGCTCAAAGTGGGCCTAGAGCTAAAATCCACTGATGTATCCAAAGACAGTGCTAGACCTGGAAATGATCTTCAAGTAGATTGGCCCTGACTTCTTTTAATGTGCTTTTACCCAGAGTGGGGGCAGTCACTGGTGCAGTCTCCTATGGATTCATGAGGTGCAAATGTGTCCATGCCTACTTTTTCAGCTGCACTCAACCAGTCAAAAATAAAGGTGTGAGGTTCAGCCAGGATCCCTTTAAAAATATTTTGTCCCCCTTCAGTTTAATACCCATGCTCCCTGTTTGTTGCTCACTGATGATCATTCACCCATCCGCCTTCTCCAGCACTGATTTTCTCTACATTGACCAAATTCTGTGCAAAATTTTGAGTCAAATTTGTCTGTTGTTTGGTCAACAAATTTGTCTGTCTGTTGTCAGGGTCATCCCACCCCTGACTGCTTTTGAGTTGAATCCTGGTTTTGAGCACGTGTCACTTCTAAGTCAACCCAGCTGTTGTCCAGGTGCCTCGATGAACTGAAGTGTCTTAACCAAAATGAAAAACAACTTGTTCATTAAGAAGACATGCCAAATTTTACTTAACACTTTCATGTAGAACCAAGATTTATAGCTGGAAATCACCAGCCCAACATATCCATCTTCTTTGTCTCATTTTGCATGTCAGGATCTTGAATCTTATCAGGAGGGCAATTTGTGACAAAAAGCTCAAGAGAGAGGCAGAGCATATGACTGGAGTCCTTCATAAAAGAACAGCAAGGCTTCATGTTCAGGGGAAACATCATTTTTCTGACAGTTGATTTTGGTATGAATCACAGCAAGCCTTTTTTTTTTTTCCTAAATTTTCTGGTTTTTCTATTCAATTATCCCTTGTCTTCCTTGCAGGATTTCTTCTGTACATGTGCCCCAAAGGCAGGGACTTGGCAGTGACTGCCAAGGTTTCCAGTCATGTGCTAACCCAATTTTGGATTTGGTGAAACTCTTGTGAACCAGAAACATTTCAGATTTCTTAGTAAATACACATTTTTCAATGAAGCTGAGTAGCCCTCTGCAGACACCTGAGGTATCATCAGCACACACAAACACACCCCTGCATTCTGATAATGCACAGGTACTCACACAGTAATTAGAGAGAGCTATTTTCAGATGCACAGAGGTTTATTATGAACAGTGAAAAATAAAATAAACAACTATTAAGAGCAACCCAGTAGAGCTCTCTTAACTCTGCAGGAAATATTTGTCCATTCTGACAGAATGATAGGCTTATACTAATGCTCAAGCCAGTCTGCTAATACAGTCATTTTGTTTCCACGGCTCATTTCCGTGATAATTTTAGGGCCAAAGTCTTGCTTCCTAGGTTTCATTTTCTGTGCATTCAACCCCATCCTTTGGGGTAGGTGTGGGCAGTTCACTGGTTTGTAAAACTACAGAGGGTTTAGGTGGGAAGGGAGGTCTGGGGATCTCTCTGCCCCTTCTCTACCTCACACCCTCACAACCATGTCGGGTCTGATGGTAGATGGTCCCCAAGGATGGAGATGCCACCATGCCTCCAGGCCCCAATCCAGGACTGTCCTGCTCTCCTGCAGCGGATTTATTTCCTTCTACCTTGTCAGTGTTTGCCTTACTTCATGTTTTTGCCCTGATCTCAGCTGGCCTCTCACACATGTGCTGTTCCCTTTTCTTCTAGGTCTGACAACTCTGGCTGGGCTGCCTTTCACCCCCTTTCTCTTAACTTTGGGGAGAGGAGCTATGAAGCTGTCGTAGCACAAGGCAGATTGTAGTCCACATCTATTGGAAAAAGGAGAAGCAAGGAATGGCAGAGAGACCACCACTGAAATCTGGTCAGTGGTGTGAAGATCTGAACCCAGGATGCATTTAATCTTCCACTTCTATCTGGGCAAGCTATATTTTCCCATTTGGACAGCTCTGGATATAGCCTGATTTTTCTAAAATGTGAATCATCTAGGTACGCTTGTTAAAAATGAGGTCATTTAATTGAAATGCTAAATATGGCCTAGGATTCGATTTCTATTTTTACCACATCTCTGTTTAGGACAAATAACATTTTTTCTTCCTTTAATGGTGAGCAAAAGGTTGCTCAGGACATATTGAGGAGTTTTTCTGTCACTTACCAGACACTAGTGTGAAGTCTAGCACTGATAGAAGATTCACTGCTCTGGTTTTTTGTAAGCTCTCCATTTCTGTGCTGTTTTTTCAATACGTCAAGGCCAGGTTTCCGTTTTGACTGTAAGAGAAACCAAACTGTATTTAAAAAAAAAAATAAAAAGAAGAAAGAGCACTTCAAACAGCATACAGTTGTGTACACTCAGACCTTCCTGCTTGACTGGACAGACCATATCTGTCAAATGGTGACCGAGGAGTCTGTGCAACCTGTGTTGGGAAAGGAAGCTGTGTGACTGCATTTACATGACTCCTTTTTTGCTCTCTCACTGAAAACACAACATCTCCTTGATGCAGCAGAGCTGCCTTGGTGTGAGAAGCAGGGACGCAGGGCTCTGTGCCCAGGGAGGGGGGACAGCAGCTCAGCCAGTGCCAGACACTTTCTGGCTGCACAGACAAGTGCCTGCTGGCTCTCCAGAAAGAACAAACAGAAGATCAATAAAAGCTGCAGACATCTAACCTACTGCCTGAGACACACGGGGAGAGAGGGGTATCATCAAATTCAACATTTCCAGGCCAGATCCTCAGCATTTTACTGAGACCTTTCATGTCTGGCTAGATAACTGGCAGGACCAGGACTTGTCTTTAGCAGCTATCAAGCAGGAATTAACAAGATTACTCTCCAGGAGGAGGTGGTCAACAGGGTCTTGATGTCCTCAGATGTTGACAGATTTTTGGATTCAACAGCAGGAGTGTCTTAAATTCAGTGGAGACCAAATGCAGACAGCTCACCTGGACAATGGTATTGGATGAATCACAGGCCAAATATTGAAAAGGGTTTTGCATAAAACTTAGTGTCTGGAGCATGTGCAACTTGATTTCACAGCTGAATATTCTGAAATCAAACCAAGCTCTAGAACTCAGATAAAACATGAGCATCTCATCTACTTGCTGTGTGTCAGAATACAGATGGACAATGGAGGGAGATGAGAGGATGTGGACTTCTCTCCTGCCTAGGATTACAGAGTTACTCCCTATTATCCAGGCTAGTTTTCTCTGCTCCTCTCAACAAGGGTCTCTCAGATAAAGGTGATTAAGACAAGGTGCTAAGTAAAAAAACCCACTGGAATAGCTAGAAAGAGCAAAAGACCAAAGTGTTGGAGATTTCTTCCCAGGCTTTAAAAGTGGTGCATGGACACCCAAACACATCATGTCAAACCTGATCTCCTGAGCGATGATGAACTCTCTTTCTTGGAAAGAAGAGCCACTAAAACTGTGGATTATGGTGCATTTCTTCCCATTCTCTTCTTCTCTGTGCATATTTCCCCTCATCAATATACCCTGTATATAACTCCTGCTGTTGTGATCACAGGCATCTGCAAATGTGCAGATGCAGATGAACAGCAAATCCAGCCCTGCTGCAGGTAACAGGAATTTCCACCCCAGCAACAGCAGCTTTATTAATTCTCCAAATCACATTGGCTCCGGATTAATTACGCAAGCTGCGATAGCGCACATGGACTCTACAAGCTTGTTAATGATTCATGTGCATTTTAGCCTCCGGGAAGAAAAAATCAATAGGAGGTAGGGGTGGTACCTTCAACTCAGAGGGGCAGTTCAGCCAAAATGGCATCGCTTTCTGCCTCCTCCCATTAGCCAGAGATCTTGCTCCTGGGGACCTCAGTAGAGCTCACAGATACATTCCAAGAAAACAAGAAATAATTTTTTTCTGTGCAATTCTGTTTGTAGTGTTATGATAATCCTACCTTTTTCCTTTACAGGCAGGAAGTCCTGTGTAGGTATGTGATATTTCCAGGCCAATATCTCACGGCCACACATTGACATGAGAGCAGCACTACTCAGCCCCTCCATCCCCTCTCTGCTAAGGGCTGGAAAACAAATGCCTAGCAAGAAGTAAAAGCATGGGGCTAGAATGTTTTTGTACTATTCCAGGGTACCGTCCTGGCCTCCAGGTGTGTGCTACTGAGGGAGTTCCTGAAGCAGAGGCTCTGTCTTCGCAATTAATAGTCCTTGATGGATTTTTCTGTCATGAATTTGTCTAATTGCTCTTTGAACTTGTGTGAGCTTTTAGCATGCACAACATCCTGTGGTTCAGTGTGTCCATGCTCCAGCTATGCACTGTGCAAAGATGTCCCTTCTTTGGGAGCTGTCAGCTCGTGTCATTTGCTTCTCCCGACCCCTGCACCATCCGGCTCATCAACATGTGAGCCAAGGAGCACAGGCCCAGGCCTGCTCCTCCCTGTGGCACTCCTGCCTGCTCTCCTTTAAGGGATTAGCCACAAGCGCACGCACAAGAAACTCTGCTGCATCCAAGATAAATTTTATATGGCAGGGGAAGTTAATTTAAGACAATTGATCAATTTTTCTAGCTTTGGATCTGGACATCACCGTGAGTGTGATTCAGTCAAGTGCTAAGACTGTGCATAGCTCTGAGTCTAAAATTTTTCCTTTTGTGGTCTTACTGCCTAAGTCAGCTTTTGCAACAGCAATCAGCTTGTGGAATGAGCTTGTCAAGGACAGGATCACCAGAATATTTATAGGTACTAGGAGAGGCAATCTTTGAGCCATGAAGGAAATTGAATTGCGATGGAACATTTTATTAAGAACAGTTCTTCCTGAAGGAAGCCCTGCTCCTGGGCCTTGTGTCTGGGACCATACAGAGACTCCTTGCTGGTCACTGCACTTACAGATCCCATAACCGTAGCTATAACGTGAGTCAGAGTAGTCACATCCATGGTTTGCTGATGGCAGATTGAAAAGATACATGGTAGGCGATTTGAAAGCATTGATAAGGAAAATGATTATGGCTTAATCCTGTTTTTGCAGACTAAACCTCGCACCTTACTGGTGCCACCAGCTACAAGCAACCCCCGGACACTACCTGCTGTGCACTGTGTGAGCTGCTGCAATACCCTGTCCTGCTCTCCTCAGGAGTAGGATCAGGCAAAGGGAAAGACCTACCTTAGAAGGAGGTTTCTCAACAAGCTTAAATATCCATTCTCTTTGGAAAAGGTGGTTTTCTAATATTGTTAAAAGGATCAGCCTGGCATTCACAGGTGGCCTCTATTAAATACATTGATGTCTTCCATGTCCCTGGCTTCCTCTCCACACAATTCCTCTGCCTTTTCATTATCTTATAAACTTGCATGGTTTTACAGAAAATTTGTTGTAAATCCTAATCCATTTGCATAATTCAGGAGGCTTTACCAGTCACTGAGGATCATTCATCGACCACATGAGCTTTTTGGGGCTTTCTGGGGACACCTTAAAGGATCAGGCCCTGTTTACCTGCATTTTTTCGTTTCTCTTAGTTGCAGAGGAAAGAATGGGCCCATACTGCTGAATTTCTATAGTATCTCCCATTATTAATGTCTTGAAATGGCAAGAAGCTTCTGTGAGGTTTTCTAACTGGTTACATCATGTATCTATCAGCTGCTCTGCATTTTCACAGAATCATAGAATGGGTCAGATTGGAAGGGACACAAGGTCCTCTACCAGAGCCTGAGAGAGCTGTGCAAGGATAACTACATTTTGTGGGCTTGAGTTTTAGGGATTTTAGGCTCTCTTTTGTATGACTCAGTTGTTTTTCCAATAGGTTTGTGAATGCTGTGCTGACTAAACAGTGTCACAGATGGGATGAGCTATAGCAGGGAGAACGAGAAATGTTCAGTGTGGGGATTTCCTATTCGTGTCCCCAGCCCAGGCTGATGTGCCCACCTTGCACCTCAAGGAGAATCCTGCCCCTCTGAGCTCCTGCCTAACTCCCACTGAAGTTTAAAACCAGCATTTGGAATTTTTTTCTTGCTAAGGGCCGGGCAAAAGACAATCCTCATGTGAGAACAACCCTCAGCCTCTGTGCAATTCTGAAGTTGGAGCAGGAGCCCTTACTGGACAGATGGGGAAAGTCAGGTAAAGACTGAGGGTATGACTTACCTGAAAACACCCAGCAAGCCATAATGCTGCCCTCAAACAACCCAAGACTTCTAATTTCAGCCAGCTCTGGTTATTTGTATTTTATCTGGCCCAAAGAAACACAGACCAGCAGTAGAGATACCCCAGCTGTAGCCAGAGAAGCCAGCTTAATTGCATTAATAATAAACTTCCAAAGAAGACTTGCATGGAAAGCAAAGTGTTAGTTAAGTGAATGAATTTCCTTCTGGTCTGAAGGATGCTGAATTAGCCACCTCTTCCAAGCCCATCTTCCCTGGCAGGTCGATGTGGCTTCTAACTTGAGTAACACCTCCAGCCTAGGTCCCATCCACAACACAGCCCTCCTTCACTCAAGAGTGGTGGTGGGATATGCTAAAGGCAAACCTTCAGCTAGGCTGCTTTAACATCACAAACCCTCTGTCCCAGCCCAGGGCTCAACACCCTTACACTGGTGTGAAGGCCTGTGGCGAAGGTTAGGTTTCAGTAGCTCCTTGGACACTTAGTAAATCTAGACTTGATCTTGCTAAAGGTCTCACATAAGATAGGTAATGCCAAGGAGCCAGTGTCTCAAAGCAGGCCAGCTGAAGTCCTGTTGTGGCTGATGCAGAGGAGCAGATATCTGCATCAGATGATTCATCTGAGCAGTCTTAGGAAGATGAGTCACTGGCTGGCAGTGGCTGGGTCTCTTTCCCTTGCCTATGACATGTGTGGTGGCCTTCAGTGTCCCCCATGTCCACAGATGGAGCTTTGCTGGTTTCCTGAGACACAGAACTACCTGTGCTTTGCTGACCGAGGAGACAACAGCAGCCCAGAGGTACCAGCCATCACTAATTTCTGGGTACTGCCTTGAGATCTCTTCCCATGCTGTGTTTTCCATCCTAGGGTACAAAGGGATAGCCCACCCCGGGGTTTGAAGGGAAGGAAGCATAAAATCGGAGATGAATTGACTCCTATACCAACAGTTCACAGGATTGAGAGGGCTCTCTATCTTGCAGGGCCTTTACCAGTGCCTGCACATCTCTAGACATGCCTAAGCATCTTATTTTCTTTAATTAAGTGAGCAGGAATTCTCCAGTGACTTTTTTCAGAGGTCTGAATTAATTACCTGCATACGTGTAAAAAGAGTATCCTGCCTGAGTCTGATGAGTGGCTGGGAGCAAGAGAGCATTGGCAGGAGCCCTGTCCCTTCACTTATTCATCTTTGAGTCAATGCTGTGGCAGGGACTGACTCTGCCTGTGCATGGCTCTGAGTTGAATCAGCCGATCTTATTTTTCTTCATCACCTTCTCTTTCTTTTGTCTTCTTCTGTCTTTCTTCTGAGGTTCACAGCTGCTCTGTGAGGAGCCATGTGTCACTGTGTGCCTCCATGCTGCTTAAGGAGCTGGCAGATGCAATTCTGGTTCATTTGCCTCATTATCTTGTTACGGGATTCTTTTATGGTCGTTACTTCAGCCCGCAGAGCAGCTCTGCCATCATCCCAATGAGACTATTCCAGTGACTGTCACAGCAGTGATGTCTATCCCTACAAGTATTTTCCCTTGGGCAGGAACAGCCGTGGCAGCAAGGACCCCCAAAAGCACACATTTCTGTGCACACCTTACCTGGTCATACAGGCACACCAGAGCCTGGTCTGCTGGATATAGACCCGGTGCTGGCATGTTCAGGAAAGCCTTGTGAAGGGATGCCTGCAGCCAGCAACTCTGGTGGCTTAGACAACCTGTGCTGGGAGGTCTTGGTGCTGCTGGAGGCCAGGATGAGGCAAAATCAAAGGAAAATTAAACTTTTGTGTCATCCAGGGAGGCAGGGAGAGGGAGCACATGGAAAAAGAGGGTGTCCTAACACTTGGGAGTGCAGCCTAAGACAGTGATAGCAAACAGGCTGAATACCATGACACCTAGAAAAAAATGCTTATTTTGTATTTTAAATTACTCTTGAGTAACATTACCAATGCAGCAGTGCAAAGGAAACTAAAAGCCACATCCCAGGAATGGTAATATATTTGTACTGTCTCATGACAGCAGTGCAGAGCAGAGAGCTGCAGCACTCTGTAAGCCCAGGTTCCCTCCAGCTTTCTCATGCTTCATCTCCAACCCACTGCTCTGGTGCCTTGAGGTGCATTGTTTAGAAACACAGCTTAGCCTGCAGTGTTTTTCTGCATTCAAAAAGCACGCCTGTCTCCCTGGGTCAGGACAGACCCTTGCTTGTTGATGATCAGTGTGTCAAGGTTACAAAGAGATCTCTTGTTTCAAGACACGACGGGGCAGGTTGTCTCTGCCGGGCTTCAAAAGGGGGGTTACTGCTAAAGGGAAGTGGTGACATGGGACACTTCACCCTTTGAAGGGTGCAGTACACAAGGACACAGCAGGAGCAGCAGCATCATTTAGCTCCTCTCAATTCTCCCCTGTTCCCAGAACCTTTAAGTCGGTTGCACATATCAATTAAGTACAGCTCACACACCCTATGAGGCAACTAAGTGCTATTTTACTTCTTTTATTGCAGATGGGGAAACAAACGTGTAGAAAGGCCTGCTGACACGTGGCTTCAAATCCTCTGGCAGAACACAGACTTCGCCCATCTCTGCTGCATTCCCTGGGTCACCCTCCTCCCCTGTTACTCCCCCAGGTGAGATAGGCTCCCTCCAGCCTCTCCCCACTGCAAAAGTGCCTGTCTCCAGAGCATCCCCTAGGTCCCCCCAGGTGTCGGTGGCTGAGCTGAGGGCAGTCCCTGCAGGTCTCTGTCACCCCTACACTCTGCTTTTCCCAGGCAGAGAAGCAGCACCCGCCGACCAGGCAGCCTGTGTTTGATCTGTGCCTGCCATGAGGGGGCCTGGTGAGCACTGGTGTCACTGGCAGAGGCAGAATAATTGGTTGTACTGATTAATTCTGAGCCTATTGGGGGTCACATATTAACAATAAACTGGAAATGCCAACTAGGCTGCATTCGTTCTTGATTGATATGGCACGATTTAATTAACCAAGGCTTATATTTGAGCATAGCCCATTAGCATCTGGTACTAAATACTCTCTGAACTGCCTGAGCTTAGCAGCTACCTTAAGGAAGTAATTTGACATCTATTCAGGAGATTTAATTGTGCCATTATGTGCCTGTGTATGGTACTGAGTGCCATTTAACCATTGCCCTTACTAGCTGATTAATTACCAGGCCCAGGTGAGTAAGAGGGGGATCTCACTACATGGCTCTCCATGGCTGAAGCAGAGATATCACTGCAAGTGAGACAGATGCCAACCTGTTTGTGTGGCATGCAGTGGGTAAGTTGGGATCTGCAGGCAAAACCTGTTTGTTTTACTGGAGAGGCAGAAAGAATTAGGAACTGGCAGGAGCCAGAGAGGAGCAGTGCATGAGGTAACTCAAGAAGCTTTCCAGCTCCAGGGCTTTTTGGAGAAAGAGGCCAGCACTTAAAATAGCTAATGCAAATGAATTTCAACACCAACAGACTATCCCCAGGGAGGGGGAACATTTTAAGCGACATATTATGGACTCCTATGAGCCCCGGGTGCCAGGACGTCTCTTTCCTCTTTTGCTTTCTAGTCCAGGGCTCCCAGGGCGAATGAGATGGATTGGTTCAGTGGCAACTGCTGGGACTGAAGATGCTGTGATGGAGATCCCACTTGTGGAGCCAGGCAGAGACTGAGTGAGCAGGGGCATGGCAGCGGGGCCCTCCAGCCTGCCAGCTGAGGCTGCTATTCCTGCAGGCAGTCCCACTCTTTGTGTTTCAGCCATAATCAATGCACCTGTTGGAGTCTGTCGAGGCACTGGCCTTGGAAGGTCACCAGCTGACACCCACTGTGGGGCAGAACCGGCTCCAAACATCCCTGCCAAACACAAGTGGGTCCTGCCCCAGGCACATGGAGGAGCCCAGGCAGCTGCACAGGCTGTGGGAGATGGGTGGGAGTGGGGTGCAGCACCCTGGGGCTGAGGCCAGCCCTGGAGGTGTACCCACAGCCTCCCATTTTGGGGATCTGACCCAGCAGCTGGTGAAGAAGCACAGTTGGCTTGTGTATGAGGGAGGGTTAAAATTCAGCAGGGTCTAGCAAAAGCAGGTACACACACACACGCACTTCTGCTGGGCTGGACACCTTCTTCCCATGTGCGTTCAGCTTTCCTGCTCAGATAACATTACCCCTCCTTTAATTTTGTTGGAAGGAAGCAGACAGCTCTTTGGCAGGTCACAGGAGAGCTCAGCATCTCCCCGAGCCTTCAGCAGCCCATTTCCGGCTGTGGTTTGATCAGGTTTCTATATTCATCACTGTGTTTCCTGTGGGGGCATTTCTGATAAGCTGTGCACTTCACATCCTGTGGTCTCCCCCTCGCCTCTGGCACTCACAGGATGTTCGCTGCACTACGAGCAACCAGGGGCTGCTAAATTACTTGCCAAAAATGAGTAATGGCTGGGTGTTGCAGGCCTCATCCCAAGGATGGGGTGAGTGGAGTGAGCTGAGGCACGGGCAGGCAGGGTGCACTCCAGGGGCTGGGGGCTGGAGCCTATGCCAAGGACCTGCTGGGTATTTGACAACTATGCCCTACGGACTGAGAAGAGCCCTGGGAGTTGAGTTCAGCCCAAATTTTGCTCCGTACCCCTCTTGGGTGTCCCTTTGACTTGTCTCTGTGGAGACACCCCACTCCTGCTGCAGTCAAGGGGGCTGAGCTGAGCTGAGGGTTTCAGCCTGGACTACTAATGTACAACGGGAGAAGCAGGAAAGTGCCAGAAGCGAGGGAATAATGCAAAGAGAAGAATTATGACCACATTCTCAGATGAACCCCATTCTCTTCTGGCAGGTCCATATATCAGTAAATTCCACTGATTTCTTCTCATTGCAATTCCTGTAATGTTATTTAACAGTGGAGCTAAAAGTCATTTCCAAAGGGAGATTTAGGGAATTGATGTGATTCCCAAATTGAAGCCTGGAGAAAAGCATACGACTTGCTCACTTAATTGACTTTCAGCACAATTTTTTATTTCTCACCAGTGAAAAACCATCATCTTCCTTTGAAACCTATAATATTTATGTGGGATTTCCTTGATTTCTTTCTTTTTTAATCAAAGCCGAAATTTTGTTCTGCTGTGCCAGTGTAAATCCAGAGCAGCTTCATTAATGCTCCCAGGCTTGGCTGAGTGCAGTGGCTTGTATGTCAGTGACCCTGGGCACGTCAGCACCTCCTGCAAACACTTTGTTCCGTACTTTCAGATCCTGAAACAAGGAGTGGGTTTTATCCTTGCAAGTCATCTGGGAAGGAGTTTCTCAGCTGTGGATGTGGACATCAGCAGTGGGGCACGGTGTCAGGCTGTGGCTGGGATGGAAACATGGCCAGCAATCTGTGTGCCCTGCTCCGGAGTGAAAAGAAACTTAATAGAATGGATGTGATCGGACTCTAACACAAGGTTGCTTGTGGGGGGCAGAGGGAAGGGCATGAAAAGGACCTGGTTCCTTTTAGTTTATGAGGCTGCAAGTAGCTGCAGTTTATCATAGGTACGAGGTTGAGAAATGTGACATTTGAGAAATGTCACGTCGGAAGTTGTCGTTCCCCTTAAAAAAAAAGGAGAAAAAGCCTCATGGACCAGCTTCTCATTTGTCAGAGATGATCATGGGAAGAGTTGAATAAACAACCCCTGATTTCCAAACAAATGCAGTCTCTAGTCTACACTTTCCCAGGGTGTAACGAATAGCTGTCACACCACCCAAAATCTTGGCGCAGAGAGTCAGGGACATAGCCAGTGCCAAATATTGTAAGCATTTGTGGAGGAGTGTACCTTGGCCAAGGGAGCCACCTCTTCTGATGGGAGCCAGGGTGCAGCCAGCTCCGGCACGGGTTTGGCCACAGCCCTGCCTTGATCAGCACGTTTCCAGCACAGGCGAACCCCTGGCACCCCAAATCCTTCCAGAATCTGGGAGATGGGGCCTGGCGTGACCTTCAGGGTGGCTCTGGATGGTCTCATGCTGGGCAGCGTGGCTTTGCTGCACAGGATGGTGGACATGACCAGGGCCTGGGCAGAGGTCAGTGCCTTGCACACGTGGAGCACGGGCACCTCACCACCCTGCCGGACCCTGCCAGGGCTGGGTCCCACACACTGGGCAGGTGTGCCCAGCCTCACCTCCTGGCTTGCCCGCAGAGCATGGATTAGAGCACAGACACCAGTAATTAGTGCCATGTGCACTGAAAACATAAACAGGCCATTTCATCAGCACCCAGCCCTCAGCCCTGCTGTGGTCAGATGCCTGGGAAGCCGCTCGCTGAGATGTGTGGGCTCATTCTCCCACGTTTTACAGCCTGTGGGCAGGAACAGCATTATTTTTTTTGCTGGCTCCATTGCTCTCAGGGTTTGCCAGGGTGAGGGGACAGGCAAAAGAAGGTGCCACTTTATGGCTGCCCTGCTGTGAGCATCTTTGGGGTCACAACAGATGGTGCATGGACATGGACCTCCTACAGCTGTCAGCAGCTGGCTAAGGAAGGTTTTTCAGTCTAACACTAAATGTCCATTCAGAACAAGTAGAGCTCAAATTGGGTCTGGGATAATCTGGATGTTGCCATGTGTGGGATAGGTACTGTGTCAAATGGGGCTTTTGCAGCGCTGAGGTAGAAGGACTGTTCCTTGTACCTTTAGCAGCCAAATAAACACAACTTTCCCCTTCGCTGCCCCTCTTGGAGGATTTTTCCTGAGATCCCACCATGCCCTGTGGGTAAGCTTGGACTTTTTGGCTGCCCTGCACCTGAGCCATGAGGGCCATGTCCACTGGCTAGAGGTGTTGAGACAGCTGAATCTGGGATCCTAAAACACTGCAACAAAGCGTGGTGAGAGTCAAGTAAGCCAGGGACTGGCTACAGGTGCCAGAGGCTGGGCAGGGGCCCTTTCAAGCAGCCACAGAGGTTCTGCACCAGGAGCCAGGGAGAGACAGGCACACAAATATAGTTCAGGACAGAGGAACAAGCCATGCCTTTGGCCAGCAAAGGGAGGTGAAAGCAAGACATGATCTGCTTGCAAGGCAAGTCCCCTGCAACATCCTTCAAGATGTGAAGGCTGAGAGAGTACAATGAGTTGGACATGGAAAATACAATTGGGATGGACATTTCACCCCCGGGAATTTCCCTTGGGTGGTGGAAAAAAATGACACCACCATGCACAAAACGGAGCAAGCGTGTGACTATTTATACTGCTGCCCAGGGCTGTTCCTGTGCCTGGGATGCCATTTCTGCTTTCTGCCACTAATCTGTGTTTCTCATCTCTCCAATTCAACTGTGGTTCGACACAGTGCTGCTCCTGGCTTTGGAAAAGGAGAGGTCCATGCTAGGCACAGCACTGAGGAGGCAAACAGCAACCTGGAGGGCAGAGCTACCTGAGCACCTCTGAGATGCTTTCATTTTGGGCTGTGTGAGTGTCCTGACTCGTGACAGTACCTTTTCACAGACAGGAGCATGAAATTGGGAACAGCCTACTGAAACCCATTAGCAGGCAAGCAGAACAAGCTGTCCCATCTGCTGTTTATTCCTTTCAGCTTTTCCCAGAGGGAAACCTAACTATGGGATAACGGCTTCACAGCCCCAGACCTCCAGGCTCAGCTTGGAGCTGCTAGGGATCAAAGCTCCCCGCAGAGCTCAGGGAAGGCCCCCAGGACCTTCCTAGCGGAGCCTGGATGATGGTGGCCTGGGATGGTCATAATTTTGTGCCTTCAAGGGAAGCCCAGGGCTGAAAAGCTTCCCTGCTTCCATGTTATTTCACACAGGAGAAGCCCAAAGCATCCCAGTTCCATGGCTGTGCATATGTGCATCCCAGAAACAAAAGCTCTGCAGTCAGCCCTGACAAGCCAAAAGTGGGTCAGGTGGAAATGCGGGAGACCAGTGACTCATCCTGTGGTTGACTGGGCAATTTGGGAGGAGAAAAAAGCAGCCGTCTCTAGGAAATGGAGCACGTTTCCAAGCCTTTCTTTCCTCTGCCCCTAATCCTAACATCTCTTCCGTCAACAAAATGATAACGCTGGAGTCAGCCCTTAATGCCAAAGAGCACTGTCCCTCAGAGGGAGCATCTATGGCCTAAATATGCCAGCAAGGCTGAATATCTGTTTGAGTTGAAGGGTTTGCCCCCTTCCCCCCTACCCCACACTTGAGTGAAAGGGGCATCCAGTTGGCCTGGGTGGATGGGTGTCTGGGCTCAAACAGATGCATCCCCACACCATCACATGCAGGCCCGGAGGCTGCAGGGCCAAGGGAAGGTGGACAGGGGCTACTGGCTGGTGTGGCTCTGGAGAGCATCTCTGCTGATCCCGGGGAGGAAGCACACAGGGTGTCAAGGAGGGACATGTCCTCCCTGACACCCTGACATCACCTCTGTGTGGGGAACAGCAGGGGGGAGTGCACACAAAGCCAGGAGATTACAGCTGCTTGTTAACAATCTTTGCTCACTACATCGAGCAAGCAGCGGTCAGTCTTGAGCCTGGCCAGCCTTCCCTGCTGGGACTTTGTGTCTCATGGCCAGTGGCCACAGCAGCGATACAAGCTCCCTGCTGGTGCCTGCAGTCACGCCAGAAAACTTCCCACTGAGCAATGAGCAATGCAGGATGGCATAGCTTCTGGGGGAGAAAGGGACAAAGAGGACATTTTGCCTGCCAGGGATTTCATCCTAAGGAAGAGATGCTGTGGGGGGGCAGGTCTGCAGCCAGCATTGCTGGGCAGTGAGGAGCAATCTGTGCTGCTGTGGCAGTCAGATGAGGATGAAGAGGGTGTGTGAAAGACAGGGCTGACCCTTGGCTGTGGGATGGCAGATTAAAAGCTGAGTCTGACATGCTTTGAGCGGATGCCATGAGGAATTGAGCCCCCTCTGCTCCCTCCCCTATGGCCCAGGGCCCCCTGCACCAGGGACAGTCTTCAGGGAAGGGGATGTGGCCACCACCCACTTCTTCCTTTCCAAGTGGGTAGGAAACAACACTAATGCAAGACAAATTTCTCCTGTGTCAGGGAAAAGGAAATGGACTAATGCAAAACCAGTCCATGCTGGCTAAGTGTGCCTTTGCTCCCCATGCAAGAGGCACCGGCGATGCTTAAGCACATACGTGCCCCAAAATAGCACTCGGTTGGTAAGACTGGGGCAAAAAGTTGTGTGTACAATTCAAACTACTCGTTCATCCCAGTCCCTTTCCCCATGAGACCCTGACACAATGGGCATGTGCATGTCAGTGCTTGCTGCATGCCCTGGTTGCACCTTGCTGGGGAGAAGGATGCTCTGCCCTCACTGTTTTGGTGTTTCCAAGCTCTTTACAGTCCCTGTTTTTCTTCCAGGAAGCTCAATCAAGAAAGTTCAGCAAAAAAGAATGAGTGGTATAAGAAATGTCCTGACAGAAGGACAGGGCAGCAAAGCTGACAGGGACATGTGAAACACAGGGAGGAAAAGGGGAAAATTACCACAACAGATTTGATGAGAATTAGAAAGCTCAGCTTTGTCCTGAGACCTTTGCAGATTTTTCCAAGCACACAGAAAGAGGGAGGCCAGCCCTCATGTAAGGAAGTAAAAGCATATCCCTGCCAATTTGCTCTCCAAATACAGGGAAGGGAAGCCAGACAGGTTTTCCCTTGGCCCTGGAGGTCTGCAGGAGAGACGGCCCTCAAAGTTTTTCTGCAACGTAGTTCTGTGACCAAATTTACAGAAAATTTCCTTGCAGATAAAAGTGAGTTTTTACAAGGCCAAACAAACAGAAGGGACAGCTCTGAAAAACCCTCCTATTGGAAATTTTCCTTTCCTCTTCTGGCTTACATGACACAAGTCAGCCCAGGAGGAGTTTGGGTGGAACTGAAACCAACACATGGTGCAAGGGGGCTGCATGGACTGCCATGGGTTGCAATTGCACCTTTGGCTTTTACCTCAGCAGGAGACCCCAGGCACTAATCCTGATTAATGAGGTTCCCTTAATGTGGTGGTAGCCTTGTTGGGGTCCTTGCTTCTGGGAAAATTGTCTCAGTTTCCCATCGTCAGAGCTTCCTGGTGGCATCACTGGTTCTGGCATGGGCTTATCCCTCCCTCACAAAAATTTCTATTTCCATTGGGATAGTCTCAAGGCTACTTCTCTTTAAAAGTGTCTGGCCATCTTTTTATAGCAACACTTGAAATGATGGTTCAGATTAACTTCTCCAAGCAGTGCATTCAGACCTGGGCCAGGGCCACCAGCTGGGTGTTCCTCTATTCAGGAGAGCCCCAAGGATGCTCAGAAGATGGTAGGATGCTGCAAAGGCAGCAGCTGGGGCTGTGTCTCCCAGAAGGGGTGCCAGGTCCTTTCTCTGCATGAGGAAGCCTAGCAAAAACTGGTAAGGAGGTGGCTATCCCCAGGAGTCCCTGTGATTACAGACCACCCCTCTCCCCTTGCAACAAGGCATGTGGGATCAACACCAGCCAAAGGGGGGTCAGGTTTGTGGTATGGCAAGGGCAGTGTCCCCCAAGAAGTCTTCCAGATGTGGCACAGTACTGGAGCAGGCAGCTGTGACACCCCTGGCCACACATTGCTGCGTAACTCACGCTGGGGACTTGGTCTTGCATATCTTCCCCAGAGGATGCCCAGTGGAGGGCTGGCAGTTCCCCATTTTTTCTTTTGCTTCCTCTTTTGTGCACTTTGTCACCATTGCTCGGCCCTTTGGAGAGCCTGTGGGGCCGCAGTGTCTGCACCCCTTCCTTCCCCACGCTTCACTTCCTATGTCAGTCTTTCCTCACACCCAGTGCCATTACTCACCACACTCTTTCAACCGCTGAGCAATGCTCACACCAGGGACTCTGAAAGAGAGAGAGGGGAAAACCCTTCATTTTTCAAAAGAAATTTTCAAAACCCCAAATAAACAGGGAAAGTTTACCCAGGGCAAGCAGCTCTACTGTGGCTTCTCCCTGCTAAAACGCAAGGGTGAAAAGAGATGTCACTGTGAGCCTCCTCTGTCCCAGGATCCGGCTGCCTTGCAGCACAAGAGAGATGTGGTGGGAAGCTGGGAGAACCTGGTGCCATGGTGCCCACACATGCCATGCCTTTGGCTGGGGCGGCAGGTGGCTTTCATCTGACATGGCTGAAATTGCTTTTCTTAGCAAGTTTGGCTCCAGAGGAGGCAGATTATTCATACTGGCCTCTGCTAGCTGCCAGCTGTCATGGCAAAACAGATGGCCTTGTCTCTGGAGCTGTGTGTTGAAGACTCATGGCAGTGATGCTGAAAACAGGCGAGAACAACCCCCAGACCTGACATTCCCATTTGTGTGTGTTCATGACTTGTCACACCCTTGTATTTTGCCTCCCATGCAAAGCTTGCTAGAGCCTACCTTTTCATTCATCTTTGCCTTCAGAGAGGGTTGTTTGACCACCTCTCCCTTTATTATCAGCCCCTGGCGAGGTGTGCTGGCAGCACAGACCAACACAAATGGGCACGGGCTCCCATGTCATGCCAGACTCTACAAAAACACAACTTCCCCTCTGCGAATCATGTTACACCCCATGAGCTCCCTGAGCTGGAGCTCAGGGCCCAGAATGACAGAACTTGAATAACCAGCAACCTGGGGAGCCCTCACTGCCATAAATAGTTTTCATCCCCTGGGAAGAGCATGGTGCCCTACACTGTCACCCTCAAAGATGATCTCTTGACACAATTGTGTAGCAAGTCTTGATGGAGTTGAAACAGGTCAATGCATCCTTTGTGTGACAAAGCAAGTTGCCCTGCAAAAAGAGCAATATTTTTCGATCTGTTGGGCAGAATTTTGGTCTTATTAGGTAATTCAATGCAATACTGCTAGGTCCCCAAATAGGGCAGCAGGTAAGATGTCATTTCTTCTGCTCCCATAGCTGAGGGGAGATGGGATTGAGATGACCTCCTCTTCCAGGACTGAAATGGAGATGAGCAGTGAAACAAGGGGTGGCAGGTTCAAAGCAAGCCCAAGGAAGTGGCTCTGGCATAATGAAGCAGTGGAACTCCTCGCTGCAGGATGCTGTGGATGCTGAGCATTTGCATGAGTTCAAAAAGCACCCAGGCCTATTCATGGAGGAAATACCTATTAGGGGTTATTAGGGGCACAGATCCCAGAGCTGGCTCAGGAAGTCCCCCAGGCACATTGCACAAGATGGGAAGAGTCTGGGAAGCACTGGCTCACTTACTCAGGTTCATGCTGTTTCCAAGTTGCCTGAAGCAGGCTCGCTGCCCTTGCAGCCAGGTCATTGAGCCAGCTGGACTTTTTACATCTCTTTATTATGGCTGGAGTACGAACATCCTTTGAGTTCTCCCCGTGTTATTGTCTGGATGGGACATCTACTAAATGCTCCTATTTAGCACACAGTTTTACTGTTTCTGCTGTCCCTGCTGTTCTACTACTTACTGTCTTTACTGGCTTTTTCTGGATTTCTGCTGCTGGTGCTTGACAACACTCCTAGGGTGCCTTAAGCCCTTTGGTTTGAAAGGGCTGCTCAGAGAGTCACCAGGTCAGTGATGGGCTCTGGCTGGCAAGTAGGCTGTCAGAGTGTTTCATATGCTGCTGGGGTTTTCTTTTCCCTTTATTGAACCCATTGGGCAAAGCAGAGTGCAGAAAAAGTGAGCTTCTGGGAGAGATTTTCAAGGGCATAAACTCTTGCCAGCGAGGCTGTGGCATGTGCCTGTCTGTCTGCATGCCAACTGCTGTAGAAGTTGATTTCAGCCCTGAGAGCATATGGTTGGCAGCAGCCTGAAAGCCTTAGGTCTCTGCTGCTTCCCTCTGTCCCTGATGGAACTACCAAGGCAAAGGTAGCAGGATCAGGCCTTTCTCAGATAAGGTCTTTTTTTTCTTTTTTTCAATAAGACAGACCTCACACTGGCACAGGAAGCCACTGAGAAGTGAATTGAAGGAGGCTGGGAGAATTGTCCAGCCTCATTTCACGTTCCTCCAGAGGCCCAGAGCATCGCCAGTAAAGGTCTCCCATCCGTTCCACCTCTCAAAGAGGGCCCAGCTTTAAAGTTCAGTGGGGACGCCTGGGGCAAAGTCCATGAAGACCTTCACGGACACAACCATCTGATGTATTTTTGGGTGTGAGTCAATGCCTGATGCACCAAGACAGGAGGTGAATCAGTCACAGGGCTCTGCTGGGGGTGTCTAGGAAAAGCTCACAGCAGCTGCGGTCACTTGTGACCCCCTGGGCCATCCACACTTGACCCTATGGCTGCCTCATCTCCGGCAGGGGACAGCAGGACATGACAAGCCAGGGCCACGTGTCCCTGCCAGATTTGTGTGATCAGGTCGCAGCGGGAGCTGAGATCATCTGTGGAGCAGAGAAGGGAGATTAACTGGAGGCACAAAGAAGCCCCACAGGGATTTCAGACTTTCTCCTCTTGCCACAACCTCCTGTGGATGGCTGTGATGCTCAGCTCTCTGGGGTCCATGGCTGCTGGCACAGGGCCATGACAGGGACGTGTGCTTGTTTGCTGTGCTGAGACAGCGCTCAAGGCAGAGCCCAGACTGGGAGGTGATGGAGAAGGAAAAAGCCTGTCTTTAAACTTGAAGCTGATTTGGGATTTTATCTTGTCACAATTACAATGACTGACTCTCTGTTCCTCAGGATTAATTTCTGGGTATAAATCTTCCTTTGATTTTTTTACGTACAGTTGATGTTGTCTTGGTCCTGAGCAGACATCAGGCCATGCCAACCACGTTAGATGCACACAGCTAAGGCTGCATTGGCCTACATGGGGCCACTTTGGTTCTAACCCCTCTGCTCAGCAACTTTACTCTGAGCAACACCAGTGCCAGGGACAGACACACAGAAACAGCACAAGTGTGTGCCAGAAGGAGTTCAGCTACACTCTGGCCTCTGAACAGTTCCAGCTCAGCAATCTCCCTGTGTTTATTTACCACCCATGTGCTTTACTTCCAGAAATTTACCCTTTTACTTTTGATGCCCTGTGAACTCAGAGCATGCACAGGGTCCTGCAGCAAGGTGTTTCCCTGGTTAACACCTTGTGCGAGCTGGTGCTCCTTATGTGGGTTTGACCTTGCCAGATGACACTTTTGGTTCCCATGTCCTGCCACCTGGGTGAACCCTCAGCATCTCCACACCTCACGACAGGGCACAGTCCTGTTGAAAGAGCCTCTGAGGAGCCCAGTTCCCACCCAGCCCACTGCTTGAGAGACAAGAGAATGGGATTGTCCCAGGAAAAGCAGCAGGTTTCCATTCCCCTGGTGCCTGCCACTTGGGCCTTGGGGTCAGGAATGGGTACAAGGGAGCCGCCTGAAGCCAACTGCACCCTCTGTGTCTGTACAAGAAGAAGTGCCAGACACAAGTCATCCCCCCCTCAGTGTAACTTGGAGAGGTGTCCCAGTTACTGCTGGCACAGAACAACCTGCATTTCCACTGCTGTTTCAAAACTCATACAGGTAGCACTGTTACATTCATAAAAATTAGTGGGAGATTTGTCATTCATAGCCTGAGTGTATGAGTCTGACACTCTGTATAAATAGGTTATAGTCACACTTACATAACGCTGCCTTATTTATGATCTTAAGCCCAAGGGAGAAATGTCTCTTCCCCAGCCCTTTCTTCCTAGCAAAAAACGTCATTCAAATCTCAGCTTCAATCCTATCACTGAGGCCGGATGCTTAACCAAACACTGGGAAATTCAAGCGAGGCGTTTCTCTTTCAACTTGCAAACAGTGATGTCCCCAAAGAAGGCAGCTGCTAGGATCTCTATGCCCATGATTAAATACTGCACCAGGGCTGGAGAGCTTTCAGGAGTGATCCCTGGCTTCACAGCCATGGGGGATATAGTGTTAAAGGCAAAATGTCACAGGCTGTGTTAAAGGTTAAAATGCCACATCCCTTACCGGCTTCAATCTAGTTTTCAAAGCAGATCCCTTACACTGCCTCTGTCTTACAGCACACTGAGAGGAGGGGATCAACTTGCTTTCACAGATTCACTTCTCTGGCTCTGCTGCATCCCCAAATCCTGCAGCCAAAGATATAAGACTAATCCCCATGGCACTTAAAATTCTGGGATTAAGGGACCCATGTGTCTGTTTTATCCACCTCACATACATCTGCTTTATAATCCTTTGTTGTAATAACATGACCACAGACCATGTGTGTCCTGACACCTGGAATGGGGAAAGCTTCAGGGTTTTTTTGGGAGGCAGGAGATGGAAGGGGTTGGGTAGAGGATGCTGATGGGGTCTGACAGCTGGCACAGCACCACATTTGTATAAAAAATGACAAAAAGTTAAGGATAGCACACGCAGATTCTTATGTCAGGAAGCAGCTTCCCAGTGTGGGCTACCCTGGCCCAGCAAGGCTGCAGGAACATTCAGCAATTGCCCTGTATCCAACCAAGCACCCCCCAGCCTGAAGCACATGCTGGAAGATGCTATGGCCAGGGGACAGCCAGGCTGGCTCTGCACCTGCTAGGACCCGAATCAGGGCTGCTCTCTGGGGCCTGGTGCTGTGGAGGTGTGATATTGAGGGGCAAGTCTGCCACACCTGTGGGAACATTGGGCTCCTAAGTCCTTCAGAGCAGGAGGGATGCATCAGTCCTGCGTGCCCTTACCCACCATCCAGTGCTCAGGAGCCCCACCAGCAGCTGACCTCCAAACTCTTCAGCTGGTGTCCCCTAATGCTTCCCGCCAAAACCAGGCAGGCCAAAAAGAAACGGGATTTTGGAAGGCTCCCTGTTTCTGCAGGCAGCATTTAGGCCTGTTGCAGAACAACCCTTCCCTAGCAGAAGCCACTGATTTTCTTAAAATCTTGCTCCCATTCACTGACCATGCTGGATCAGACCTCACGTTTCTTACCCAGAGTAACTGGAGCTGTGCTGGCTTTTACAAGCAGAGATGAAGAGGTGGCAAAAAGCAGGGGGGTGAGAGAGAGGGGAAACCAAATCTGCAGCAGAAAATCTGCAGGCCACTTCACATCCTGCTAATTTGAGTGGGTCCTGCCCTGATCTCATTTGCATGGGCATAAATCATTTGTAGCTATTGAGGTACGTGGAACACCCATCGCTGTTCCGAAGAAGTGCTCCTTTGCTTTCAGGAATAAAGGCTGCTTTTTCCATCTTCCAATCTAAATCAGATCAGGGGCCCCGTAATTAGTCTCCTATCTAGTGATTTATAGCTCTATCTGATATTGCAGGGCAAAAGAAACAGATTATTTGTTCTTCTTGAGATAAAATCTGTAGGGCAGTTCGCAGGAGTGGGGATTGCGCACTGAGGCCTCAGCAGCAAGCAGAGAAAGCAGACCTGGCAAAGCTCCTGGCATTTCTCATGTGCTGTCAAAGGCTTTTGGGCTGCCATGCAGAGAGCTTTGGGGCTTGAGGCAACAACGATTGTGGCAGGGTTCAGAAGGAGCAGGGATGGGATAGGGAGGCACTTCAGCCCAGCCTGGGACAAATCCCCTTCTCTGGCTCCCTTGCCTCTTGCACCAAGCACACACAGTGTTGTTGAGAAGCCCTGAGAGATTGTCTGCTGAAAACTGGTTGTGGATGAGCTGCTCTTGTGACTGCCCGCCAAGAGCTGCATTTTCTCTGGATGTCTTGGAGGATGGGATGATGATTTGGGACATGCTTGCTGAAATATGCTGTTGTGATCCTGGGCTTAAAATAAGATCTGGGACAGTGTGAAACTTAGCTACGTGGAAGGGAAGGGATGCAGGTGGGTCGGAATAGCTACCTGCCCTCTGGTAGGTAGTTATTCCGTTCACTCCCAGGGCTGTCCCATGCGAGGCAAGGCACTGCCCTGGAGCCTAGGTTGGTCGCATGCTTTTGCAGCTGAGGGGTTGGAAAGCACTGAAAATGAACATTTTCCCCTCCTCCACCTTCTCAGCCAACCTTGCATAATTTCCCCTTTAGCCTCCCTAGACAGGTTCATTACAATTCCCCTCCATTAATATGTAAATATGCCCTAGAGGAAAAGACATCCTGAATTTATTAACGTGAATCTTTTAACTCTTTCAGTGCTGCACTTCCCTTTGTGGACAGCAGAGTGCATTCCCCAGCCTGGAAAGCTGTGAGGAAGGGAGATTGCATGGCAGGAGAACCGTAAGGAGCTGCATGAGGACAGAAGGCAGCCAGGCCCCCGTGGCACTCCGGCAGGGACGGGTTTTGTCGGTAAGTGAGGATTTGCAAGTTGCTAAGACCTTGATTCTGGCTTTCATTTCTGCCAAAGGCTTCCTGCACATGCCAGGGCAAACTACTCAACCCTTTGGGCAGCTGCTGGGAGCTGCCAGGGAAAGGTGGCAGCACCTTCACGCTGCAGCTTCTGTCACGTGGCAGGAGCAGTGAGGATGTACCTGTGTGCTTTGTCCATCCACAGCCACGCAGCCACTGCCTGGCTGACCAGGAGGATGGAGGGAGTCCAGCTCTTGGCAAGACTCCAGCATAACACAGTCCTGGCCAGTGTTCCTGCCCAGCAGCACAGAGGCAGGCACATCTGTCAGGTAGCTGAGACCTGCAGGGTGACACCAGGACTCCATGAGTGCACAATGGGGCCAGGAACCAGGGGAGCAGAGCCAGGAAAGCCTGGAGGAGCCCAGAGGGCTCGCGGAGCTCAGCAGCTTAGAGCTGCCCACAGCAGCTATTGCATACCCAGGGGAACTTATGCTTCAGCATTTCTCTGGGCAGAAAAAGCCTTTAGGTAGCCAAACAAATTGGTATCTATTGGCTGGCAAATTTACAGTCTGACTCTAATTTGGTTTTCACTGCCACAGTGAGACAAGGTGTAAATTCCTGTTTCTTAATTCAAGGTATATATTGACATTTAATCATCCAAATATGTGCCTCCTTTGACAATTCATTTCCCTTCAGCCTCTTTCAACAATTGCCTCTTCTGGCCAGGGCCCTGTAAAAGATGGTTCCTTGACTCTGCTGTAAAGGAAATGAATGTCTCTTGCTCTCTCTCTCTCTTTTCTTTTGGTGGTTTGTTTTCCAGTGGGATATACTTCAGTTTGCACCATACGGATGCTGTTTGACAGGAATATTAGCTTTCACACTTCTCTGGGTTTACAAAGTCAGGACATAAAGCTGTGTGGTCTTCTCCTATCTCCACCCCCTTTCCCCAGTCCTTTCCATACACCCTGCCCCTCCACCCCACATAATTGTGCTGCTTTTTTTGCCTCGTGGCTTCTGCCTGGTGACCATTTGTGTTGACTCCCTTCTTAACACCTCCATAAATAAAGTTAATTAGATCTCCTCTTGAGCTAACTGCAGTGAGGGAAATCACTCTTCTCCAGTGGTGTATTCTGGCTGGGTGGCTTTGCCTTGGTTCATTCTGGGCACTCTCACCTTTGGTTTCAATTTTTCCACTGGCAGCTGTCTGTGAGCCCCCATCCCCAGCACAGCCCCATCTCCAGACATTCCCAGCCAGGAGCAGACCCATGACAACGCCCGGTGTGGGTGCACAGTGGTGTTCCCAGCAGCCTGGCTGGGTGCACTTTATTTTCCAGGAAGAAAGAGCCAAGAACCTGCCACATCTAGGCAGACATCAGGAAGGGATAAAGAGTGGGGAAAGGGTTCAGGCACATGGAAACACTTGAAAATCTCCACCAGATGCTCATGTACACACATTCTTCCACACTCCGCCCTGAAATAATGTCCTCCATCAGTGCTCTTGCAAACATCCAGGGACATCAGCCCAAATGCCCCTTCCTGCACCCATGACAATATTGCCTTCCTCTCCCACCTCAGGTCAGTTTTTCCCAGTCTTATGCTGGACCAGAGAGGGAAAAATTTGGATGATAGGCCTATGTCCAAGGACATACGCTTTGTGCCCTTGGTTATCCAATTTTAGTGTAAAAGCTAGACTGAATAGTGCAGAAGGCATTGGAGACTGCAGGCTAGCTCATCACATGGTAGTGGCCAACATCTGCCCATGAGGAACAAAGGAAACAACATATTTTGGCATCAGGCCTTGAGCAAAACTTTTTAAGACATTTTGATGATCCAAGTTGAGTTCAAGTATTGTTGGTATGAGAGCATAGTTTTCAATTAGTTTGTAATCAGATTCTCAGTTTGAGATTTTTGTCTCTGACAGCATTCTCCAAAGGAAGAAGGAATGTCTCCGGCATGTCACTGGCCACCCAGAGTCTGCTTTACCTCAGTAGAAACAGGGTTTTGCTATCCTTGTGTCCAGTGCAGGTTGGAATGGGAGACGTTTGGCCTTCCAGCCCCGTTGAATTAGGCAACAGGCTCTAATACATTCCTGGAGTGGGATGTACTACACAGACGGCAGCTACGTTCCCCCCACAGCCCATCTGATTCCACTTGGCTGGCGAAGGGCTGGCACAGCACACAAAAGCCTCAGGTGCAAAGATCGGGCTGACTCAGACCGAGGGGAGAATCCAGCAGCGGTCAGAGAGCAGAGTGTAAAGGAGAGGCAGCAGCGGGATGCAGGAGTGTCACAGCTGTAGGTCTCGAAGGTGCGTGCTGGGCTGGCTCCCTCCCGGGCAGGCGCCCACAGCACCCACAGTGTTCCCTGCCTTGCCCGAGCAAACAGCGGCCGGGCACGCAGGGGAGGGGAAGCCAAGCTGCGTGTCCAAGTGCTGCCCTCTGTGAAAAACAGTGACGGGGCAGATGGGCTTGAATAACCATTGGGTCCCTAACCTTACACCCACCACATCCAGCTCCACATCGGGATAGCTGAACACCCTTAGGTCTCTGAGGCAGGGACCTGGGACCGGCCGGCATCACTGTGCAGGAAATGCCCTGAGCACGGTTTGCTGGCATTGTGGTTTGCCCCCCTGCTGCTGTTTGGAAGCAGCCCAAAAGGGCACTTTGGGGTGAAATGATTGCTCGGTGTTCGGGTAGTAGTTATGGGGAGACCCTCCTGGGACACTTCAGGGCTGTGCGTTTACTCCCTAGGCTTTTAGCCGAAAATAGATTTCCTCAGTGTGAGGAATTAAATCGGAGATCCAGCCCCCTCCACAGAGTCACTTCACAGGCAGGGTGCTGGAGTGTTTTTAAGGCTCTGCAGTTAATGAGATGCCATTTTCTGACAGGGGGAGCGTGGCCGTGGCAGATACGTAGTCAGAAGGACCCAGAGGGACCCTGCGGAGCTGACAGCGGGCCCTGCTTAGTGCCCACCCCCCGCCGCGGCGAGCAGTGCAAACAAAACAGTAGCGATGGGACAAAGGAAGGGGAGTGTGGGCGGCGTGTGCCCGAGAGTGTGTGTGCTGTGTGTGGGTGTGTGTGTGGGGGGGGGTGTCTGTGCCTGTCTGTCTGTGTGTGCCCGTGTGTGTCTGTGTCTGTGTGTGTGTCTGTGTGTCTGTCTGTGTGTGTGTGTGCTGGGGGGGGGGTGTCTGTCTGTGTCTGTCTGTCTGTGTGTGTATGCCCGACTGTGAGTGTGTGTGTGTGTGCCCGAGTGTGTCTGTGTCTGTCTGTGTGCCCGTGCCCGTGCGTGTGTGTGCGTGTCTGTGTCTGTCTGTCTGTCCGTGTGCGCGTGCCCGCAGCGCGTGCGGCCCGTGCGGGGCTGGCCCGGCGCTGCCCCGCGGTGACAAAGGCGCGCCGCTCTCGCCCATTCACAACCCGCGGCCGGATTCTCTGGGCTTTTTTTTTTGTGAATGGAGGCGGTGACGTCGCCGCGCCCGCGCGCCGCCCCCCCCGCCCTCCCCTCCATTCATGGGGGCCCGGCGCGGCGCGAACGGGGCGGGGCGGGGCGGGGCGGGGGCGCGCGCCGGCCGCCGCCGGGTAGTAAAGGCAGCGCGCGAGCGGCGCGCGCGGGGGTGCGCGAGCGGCGGCCGGGCGCTCCCTCCCCCCCCCCCCCCCCCCCCCCCCCCCCCCCCCCGCCCGCCATGGTGGCCACCGAGGGGCTGCGGGAGATGGAGGGCAGCGCGCTGCGGCGGCTGGTGGGCCGCGACGAGGCCGGGCCCGGCGGCGCCGCGCGGTGCCTGCTGCTGGACTGCCGCCCCTTCCTGGCGCACAGCGCCGGGCACATCCGCGGGGCGCTCAACGTGCGCTGCAACACCATCGTGCGGCGGCGGGCCAAGGGCGCCGTGAGCCTGGAGCAGATCCTGCCGGCCGAGGGCGAGGTGCGGGCGCGGCTGCGGGCCGGGCTCTACGCCGCCGTGGTGGTGTACGACGAGCGCAGCCCGCGCGCCGAGGCCCTGCGCGAGGACAGCACCGTGGCGCTGGTGGTGCGCGCGCTCCGGCGGGACACGGCGCGCGCCGACATCCGGCTCCTGGCAGGTACCGCGGGCACCGGGAGGGAAGGGAAGGGAAGGGCGGCGGGCACCGGGAGGGAAGGGAAGGGCGGCGAGGAGGGCCCGCGCAGCGCCGCCGAGCCCCGGGCAGGGCGCTCCCTGCTCCCGCCGCCGGCCGTCCTGCCGCGAGTTGGGAGCCGGCGGCTGGGCTGGGCTGGGCTGGCCCGGAGCTGGGGTCTCAGCCATCAGCCCCGGGTGCCCGGGCGGTCTGAGCGGGCCCCGTGCCCTGCCTGGGACCCGGGGGAAGCGGGTGTGTGAGGGGAGATCCCCCCGCGCTTTGTTTGAGTGCATCCCCGGCCCCACGGCGCAGAGGAGGTGCTGGTGCAGGGTGAAACAGCTGCTGTCACGCCGATGGCCCTTTGCAGCGGGCAGAAAACCCGGGGATACCTCTCTGCTCCTTTTGCGACTGCAACAGGGATCGGGGCTTCCCCGCTCTGCCGTGTATTAAATGAGGAGTTGTGCACATTTGGAGCTGCTGGTCCCGAGAATTGCCTTGAGATGATTTAGGGGCGGGGGATGCTCAGCTGGGGTTCCTGGATGAGCTCTGTGGGGCTTTTTCTTTTTTGTTTACAGCCTAAGAGTCAATTTATTCCTTCGTTTACTTACAGCAGGGGTGAGGATGTGTATGCAGAGTAGCAAATCCATTAGGAGGCTTGATAGATGGAGGAACTGGCACTTCAGTTGTACTAGATACAGTAAAAGCAGCAGGAGCTGTTCCAAGGATGCGATACGATGTGCTGCTGCGGGAGTGCCGGCACAGCAAGGGCTCTCTCGGGAGCCGGCTCCTTCACTGTGAGCCAGCGTGGTGCTGGAGCCACGCATGTGGCAGGAAATGCTGCTCTGCTTCAAGGGTGGCCTTTGTCAGCTGAGAGCTTCTGGTGCCCCTGTGGTTCTCGTGGGAGGTTGGTTGGAATGGGAGCTCTTTTAGGGAACAGGCTCCAAGAGACTCAGTCTCAGCACTACGGTCTTCTTCCTGGCGTACCACAGAGCTACTGAAATAATCCTGCTCTCATTCCTTGAGAGCTGCACTAACCCAGAGCTGTGCGTGCCCAAACGCACATTGGTTGGGTGCAGGTCACAGTGAAGATCCCGATGTGTTTTGCAGGTCAGGCTGCTGCCAGGTTCCCTGTGAAACAGCCTGGCTGGGTGTTGCTTGGCAATGGGCACCTGCCCTGCCTGGCTCCTGTGCCGGGCAGGGCTGCCCTGCGCAGCCAGGAGCTGCTGGATGTGGTGCTTGGCTTAATGGGCATTAAATCTGATGAGATTCGTTGAAGAGAAACATTTGAAAAGGTCTCTTTTTCTTTCCAAAAAACATTCTTTCCAAGATGTTTCTGCCCATCACCCTGGGCAGCTTCTCCCTCTCATGGTGCGATGACCACTGGAGTGGGATGTAGTAGATCCAGGGCTTTTAGGACCAGATCCCTGGAAGTTGTCTAACAAGGGCTCTTGGTTTTAGATGCTCTTTCAAATGGAAGCAGTAGGACTGTAAAGGATGTCAGGCCAGGGAAATGCAGCCTTTGCAAACTGTCCTGGCTGCGTGGGAGGGACAATGCAAATGCAGTGAGGCATCTGCACGGTGCTGCTTTAAGGTACCAGAGTCCTTCCTTTTGTAGGGGAAGGAAACCACAGACGACACTGGGATGCTGGCTCTAGCTGCCTAGGGATTCCAGGGTTGCTTGAGACACTTGCATCCATTGGTCTTGAATATCTCCAGCCTTGTTCAGGGCACTCTCAGAGCTAAGGCTGGATAAAAAAGATGTGTCCTGCTGTATGCTCTGGTAAGCCGAAATCTGCAGGCTGAGGTCCTGCAGTTGGTTTGAGTTTTCAGGAACCATCCTGGGAGTCAGGGCTTGGTCTAGCTGGAGTCCTGTAGTGATAGTAAAATACTTGATTTTCATTGATTTTGAGGCTCAAAGTCATCCTACAAGGATGTCAGCGTTGTTGATTTGATTTGAATGAGAGAAGGAAATCTCACCAAAAGTGTTCATTGGCAGCCAACACTGCAGTTTCCCTGTCCTGGGAACACAGGGGGGTTTGCTCTTGTTTCGCCTGCCATGACAAAGTTCTGACGTCCCCTGTGCTTATCCCCCTGGCATCAGGTCAGAGGAACAAGCTGCTCCATGTTCAGCTTGCAGCTGTGTCCTTGGGAGGGAGCAGACACCTCTCTCTGAGGGCAGCTTGGCTGTGGGGTCAGCTTGGCTCTACCTGGCCAGAGCCAGGGCTTTCCTGGTCTGTTGTTTTGGGAGCTCTGAGCTGGAGGGTCAAGCTGGGAAAGGGAGACCTGCCTGTGTTTTGTGACAAAATGATGTATCAAGGGAGGATGAGAACTGAACAGTCTTTGGCCTCGGAGCAGCTTTTCCCATTTAAATAAATTCTCTTTGCATTGTCTCAGAGACCAGCCCTGGCCTCAGTCTGGGGTTTTGGCCAGAAGTATGCAGGGGGCTACACCGTGGACCAGAGACTTTGGGCAGCCAAGATCACTGCTCTTGGTGCTCTTGCTCCAAGGGAATGGTGGGGTCTCGGGGATTCCCCCCTTGCTGCCAGGAACCGGACTGCTCCTCCTGGGGCAGGAGGCCACTCTCCATCCCTGTAGCATCATCTAGTGGCCAAGGGCACCTCCGGCTGCGCCGTTCTGAAGTCCTGTGAAAGCAGTCTGGGATAACACTTTGTGCCTCTCTTCTTGCAGGGGGTTATGAGCGCTTCTCCTCGGAGTATCCTGAATTCTGTGCAAAAACCAAGTCCCTGAGCAATGTGTCGCCCCCCACCAGCGCTGAGCCCCTGGATTTGGGCTGCAGTTCCTGTGGGACCCCCTTTCATGACCAGGTATGTCTAGAAGCCCAGTGCTTAGCTATTTTGACTGTGCTTCCAGCATTGCAACCTGCTCCGATGGGAGTCTCTCTGCTCTCCCTCAGCTGGGGCCTGTGGAGCCAAAGCCCTGCTTCCTTTCCTCTCATGGGAGGACATGGTGGTCCTCCTAATCCCAGGGTGTTTGTGTGCCCCAAAGAGTGGACAAGCCCAAATCCTCTTAACCCACACCTGCCTGTTTCTGAACAGAACAAAGAGAGGGAGAGGGAGGGCTTGAAGTAGGTTCAGCACCTCAGGAAGGCAGCCTCTGCTCCCTCTTCTGAGGGCCCCTGGATCAGGTGCCGGGTTGCTGCACAGCTCCGTGTTTCCAAGCCATCTGGATGTGTGTCCTGCCCGCCACTGCCCCCTGGTCAACCCCATATCTGTTGTTTTTCTCTGTAACAGGGTGGGCCCGTGGAAATTCTTCCCTTCCTCTACCTTGGCAGCGCCTACCATGCAGCCCGGCGGGACATGCTTGATGCACTGGGCATCACAGCCCTGCTGAACGTCTCCTCAGACTGCCCCAACCACTTCGAGGGGCACTACCAGTACAAGTGCATCCCTGTGGAGGACAACCACAAAGCTGACATCAGCTCCTGGTTCATGGAGGCAATTGAGTACATTGGTGAGTGCCTGTGCAGAGATGTTGTGTCTGTTGGCGGCACTGGGGGGAGGGAGCTCAGCCCCCACCTGCAGGTTTGGTGAGGGGTTGGGCCCTGCTGAAGGGTGTGGGTCTCACGTCTCGCCCCTGTTGCCCTCCAGACTCAGTGAAGGAGTGCTGTGGCCGGGTCCTGGTGCACTGCCAGGCTGGCATCTCCCGCTCAGCCACCATCTGCTTGGCTTACCTGATGATGAAGAAGCGTGTCAAGCTAGAGGAGGCCTTTGAGTTTGTCAAGCAGCGCCGGAGCATCATCTCCCCCAACTTCAGCTTCATGGGGCAGCTGCTGCAGTTCGAGTCGCAGGTGTTGGCCACTTCCTACGCAGTGGAAGCCGTCAGCCCCTCGGGGACGCTGCGGGAGCGGGGCAAGGCCACCTCCACCCCCACCTCGCAGTTTGTCTTCAGCTTCCCCGTGTCCGTTGGTGTCCATGCCACCCCCAGCAGCCTCCCCTACCTGCACAGCCCCATCACCACGTCGCCCAGCTGTTAGCTCAGGGCCAAGGCCAGCCGGGCAGCAGTGCCAGGCGTGCGGGGGGCGTGGAGCCCCGTGATGTTAAGCAATAGTGCCGGACACTGCCACTCACCCTGGACTCAACATCTTTTTCGTAGAGAGATTTCTTACCTCATCCTGGTTTGTTTGCTTTTTATTGTTATGTTTTGAAAGCACCGAAGTTGTAAAAGCCACAAACCTTGACATTGTCCAGGCTCTTTGGGGGGAGGAAAAAAAATAGTATACTGGGTTTCCTCAAGTGCCTGGTCTTCATGTGTTTCCATCCCTATTTTACTGTCTTGTTTTTTTACACCTCCCCTTCTCCCCATGTTTCTGCCCCCAGCTCATCAAGGCTGACAAGGGAGCATACCCCGTTTTTATTGTGCAGCAGCCTTCCCCCTTGCAGAGAGATCTGTGTGTGTGGTGGCTGCTGCTTACCTGAGCCAGGTACACTTCGGACAAGCAGAGCTGCAGGCAGGGCCTTGGGGCGAGCAGGAGTGGTAGCACAGGGCTGCCTGCACTCAGCCTCAGCCCTGCCAGTGGCTGGGGAGGTGAGGCAGGAGCTGGCAAGCACCTGCCAAGTCACCAGCTGAGCCCGTTCCAGTGGGGGAGAGCGATCTGTGTGGTTGGGAAGTGGTTTGGAGGGAGCGATGTAGTCTGAAATGCCTCTTTTCTTGCCTCTGTGGATTACTGGTTTCTACAAAACTTAGGTCCAATCTCCTGTGGCTTTAAGATGAGAAAGAAGGGGTGGGGGCAGCAGTCTGGGCTGCTTTTGATTACTCTGTTCAGTTTCCTCTCCACCGGTCCCACTGCTGCTCTTCTTCCAAAGGCAGCAGGATGGGACAGGGATGGGCTATAACGGAAGAGAGAAGCTGCAGGGTGGAGGACAGGCTGGCCCAGAGGTGTCATCCATCCAGCATTTTCAAGCTTCTCCCACCTCATGACCAGCCCTTTTCCTGTGCTGAGTCTTGTTCACCTGTGCAACATTTTGCAGCTTTTGGTCCAAGCCTTGAAAATGCCTCATCTTCAACCCACCTGGAGCCTTATTTCCCACCCTACCTCCGTCCTTCTCTCCAGTCCAATCCAACACACAAGATGCCTGTGTGGCTGATGTACATATGTATGGTTTTGTTCTTCTTTTTTTTTTTTTTCTAGAAATTAACTTTTTATTTATTGCCTGAGGGAGGGAGAAAACATTGTTTGGAGAAAATAAAAATAAAAACTGTTTTCAACAGTTTGGCTGGAGCAAATTTGTCCTAAGACAGAACAGCAGGTTGTGCACACATTCCATTTTCACAGAGCAACTGTTAAAAATGTATTTATTGACTCTTAAACTATTACAAGAATTGCAGATCAGACATTTAGCCAAGCACATTTATAGATCAAACTCAGTTGTTACAGAGGTGTTACCTAAAGTCCACCATGTAGGTAGGCTGAGAACCTGCCCATCGTCTTCAACTTTGAGAGAGAAGGTAAAAGAAGAAATAAATAAATGATATCCCAGCTCCAGGTAACTGGCAACCAAGAGAGGACACATACAGGGCTAGTTATGAAAACAAGTTACACAAAAAAAGGTCTAGAAATTCAACCCGCAGCTACATTGCCATGTGGGTTGCCAGAGAAAGCAATTAGGAATGACAAAGCACAAGCTCATGGGACTGCAGCACAGAAAATCCCCGTTTCAATTTCCAAAGCTGAAGCAAGTTCTGCAGATGTTAAGAAAGTGTCAAAATTATCTTTATAACAGAGACTCTAATAATCTACATCAGTAATTAATGGGACCACCACTAAAACTTGCCACCAACAGGTTCAGCAAGACTGATACATCAAAACCAGTCAGATAACGTGACTTGACAGGCGTATGTGTTAGTGTAATGGAAATGCATCTGCTTCCCATGTCCCCTACAGATTCCCAAGCTCACTCACTTTGCTTCAGAGATTTTAACATACATAGAGTGTTCCCCAGTCCCCTGGGTTTTACATCTGCTCTGTGTTCAGAGAGGTGGGGACACTGCCACTCCATCTCTGCACACATGTCCTGCCACTCTGGAAGACCAGGAGAACGTGCTCTGGAATACACCCACCAATGGATTCAAGTCTGTGGAGGTTCACAAGGTTCATTTGCTACATGAGGCAAGAACTGAATCTGTGCTTTCCCAGCTCTTCCCTATCTGGGCTTACAATGCTGCACAGACTCAGCTTAACATAACTGAAGCATGCATTAGATCCACATCATTTCATCTGAGCTAGACTTTCTGTAGCAAAGCAGCATGGAAACTGAGAAATCCTACTGAAAAGAAATTCACACATTTCCTGACATTCAGCTTCTGAGAATGATTAGCAATGTTCAAACTAATCTGTTTTGTGGCTGGACCCTTCCTTTTACCCATTTTGGAAAAACCTGTTCAGGGCAATTTCTGTTAACAGTCCCATATGGAAATTGCAGGCAGTGCATGAACTGTGCAGAAACTCTGACGCCACTGCAGGGATGCAGGAGGCTTCTCTGAGATTTGCCACCGGCTTAAGTAGCTCTCACAGGCCACACAGTGGCACAACGTTTGCATCCCTCTGTGGAGGGTGGTGAGCCTTTGGCTCAGGAATCCTCTGCACTCCCTTGGAGAAGAGAAGCCTGAGGGCAAAAGGACTCAGAGATAAGAAACTTCTCTCTAGGCTACTGTGAGAGACTGAACCACCCCAGCATGCCTTGTTTCTCTATGGTAATCCCTTGTATCCAGTTGGTAAATTGGGTTCTACCCCACCCCCTGCCTTTCCCATAAAAAGCCCCTGGATCTGTCCTGAATCACAAAGCCGCTGTCCCTGGCCTTCCCTTCCCAGGGACTGCTGGACAATAAAGCTGCCTCCGTGGCACTGCCACACACGGCTCCTGTCTCTCTGTCCCCGAGTTTGCCTCGGGTGATCTCGCAAAGAGCTGAAATCACAAGAGCTGGAATCACTTGTAGCCGAGAAATCCCTACACTTGCTGAGATCACCACTGTGCAGGGAGGCTGCCTTGGCCCCTAGAAGAGCTGTTCTTTGCTGGACACTCTTGCTAGGAAGGTCCTGGCTTTTGGTGCCTAACCAGCACCCTACCCCCTGCAACATCCCTCAGCACCTCACACATTACAGGGAGCAGACACCTCCTCTAACCTGTAACAAACAGTAGGAACAGCTGGTTTCCAGAGCCAAGAAAGCACCCTTCTCCAGGAGCTACTCCCTCCCATATACCACATGCCTTTTCTGTGTCTGCTGCCCACCAAAGCCAACAGTGCAGAACATTTTGCAGGGTTTTCTTTTTGCTTCAGTGTAGAATTTTCTTTTGGGGTACTCCCAAAACAAACAAGCAAAATTCAAGTGTGCAGGCAAAATAAATTCCTGCTACATAATGCAGTGGGATTCAATTGCATCACATGCGAACACTCGAAACAGAGGTTAGAAAACGAACAGTGACTGCAACATGGTGGAGCTAGAAGAGATTTATAACAGTCTCTGTGGAGCTGGGATCAAACACAACTGGTAGATAAAAATAAGAATGAGAAAATAAAATAGACCTTATTAAGGTACTGTACTGTCTGCTTTTAATCCTAACAAAAGTTCTGTTGACAGCATTCAGACTGCAATGTCACTGCACCAGGTATCTAAGTCATCAGTCTCATGGAAACAGTTTCAGCAATGGAGAGCAGAACCCTCTCTCCTTTGTTAGGTGGTGACTTTTCTTTGTTTTGCCTATTGAAGTTCTGTCACAAAACTACACAGAAGTTTCAAAATGCTGCCTCCAAGGGGCACTGACAAAAATCAACAGGTCTGAGAGACACATTGTCCCTTGTGACAGCAGACACCAAGTTCTGTCCCTGGTCTCCCAGGCCTATGAGGGCCTAGCCCTGAGCGTTCTTACATTCTCCACTCCTACTGTGCCTCCAGTGGCGATCCAATGCTGCAAATGAGCATCCCAATATCATGGGACTACTCAGGAGGTCAAAAAGTTCACTTCTCAGGAGGCAGCAACTGCCTGGTTATGGGGTCATGGCATTTTTAAGGTCCCATTGTAGTTAACTCCCCCAGCTGAGGCAGCAGCATCTGTACCGTTAACAACCTGCCAAATGCAGCTCTACCACCAAAACCACAACTGGGTAACTTTGATATTGATGGGCAGATCCTTACTTTGTTTTGAACTGTAAGAGGAGCTACAAAGACAACATATGCTACTCCTGCACATGTTTCTACAATACACAGGTGCATCATCAGGCCTGGGTATTCCTCTGTGTCTGGCCACAAACGGATATGAGATCATGTCATTACAACACAAACACCACTGCAAAATTATTTCCTCACACAGCACCTTTACTCTGCACAGAACATCAGAAACATTAACACTGGCAGTTCAAAGATACTGGAAAGTAGAATCACAGAATATGCTGAGTTGGAAGGGACCCGTCAGGATCATTTAGTTCAACTCCTGGCTCTCCACAAGACAGCCCAAAAGTCACACCCTGTGCCTGAGAGCATTCTCCAAACACTTCTTGAACTCTGTCAGGCTTGGAGCTGTGACCACTTCCCTGGGGAGCTGTTCCAGTGCCCAAACACCCTGTGGGTGAAGAACCTTTTCCTAATATCCAACCTAAACCTCCCCTGACTCAGCTTCATGCTGTTTCCTCGTCTTGTTACTAGTCACAGGAGTGAAAGATATTGGTACCTGCCCCTCCACTTCCTCTCATGTGGATGCTGAAGACCCCAATGAGGTCTCCCCTCAGTCTCCTCCAGGCTATTTTTATCCTCTAGAAGTTCCAGTCTGCAAAAGGAATCCAGACTAGCCATTAGTTCAACCAGCACATAGGAAACAACAAGCAAGAACAGCATCTGGTGTGGGCTCAGTGGGGTTTTACTTTTCAGATTTGTTCTTATTTTTGAAAGATGTAAAGCTTTTAACTTTCATGCCCACATTAACCATTTTGCTCACCTAAGCAGCACAGCTGTTTCACCATTTAAAACTATGTCTAACTGGGGATGGAGAGCAGCACTAACTCAGGCCGCTGTCTGAAACCCTAGTGCAGACATGCACATCCCCTCACTCCATTATTAACTAAATGAAAAACAAACCCCAAACTGAAATGGTGAATACAAAGCTTCAAAGCCTAGTGATGATCTTTGCAATCCTAACACTATGAAACAAGTAGCCAAAATACAAGCACCCGATTTTATCAATGAAATTTGTTTAAAAGGACAACTAGGCTAGAGCCTGCATGGGACTTCAAAGCTACAAAGTTAATCAGGTCACAGAATGAAGCGAGAACCATATATCCACTGTCAGCTCAAGAAAAGTAAAACTCAGAGTTCAAGTTCTGTTGGAGTATTGCTATTTCTAAGGTTTTCTTTAGAGATATTACAAACAGATGATGTTCAGGTAGCCATATTGCATCAAATGACTGATTTTACAGTGGGTAAAATTTCTTGTGAGGATGACTTGCTTCAACATTAATGCCTTAATGTTAAAAATAAAAACATTGTGTTTAATGCTGAAAGTGAAAAGCTCTTCAGGTTTAAGTCTGTTTTATACAAACATGTTAGCAAAATCCCACTTGTGGGGAGCACGCATATTTTTATGAACTAAAAACACACTATTCCGTTGCTTCCTTGATTTAAGGGGGATAAAACCTGAATACATGAACTGGATCATCAGATACTAAATAGTGCTGGTTGATAGGGAAATGTACAGCGTGTTGTGTCCAAAGGAACATTTTTTCTTCCAGTTGTTACATGGTCAACACTGAAGCACATCTCCCAGTACTGGTTGTTAGGAAAAAAATTAACAGGTCATGATCTTCAACCTTCTCTGAAACTGTAAAACACTACAAAAAAAGAAACAGTTTCTACTTTTGTTAAATCCATATCCACCATGAGGGGGACTTTTGAAACTGTTTGATGCTGTGCTATGCAATGCTTAAAAATAACTTTCTCCTACCCAGCAAAATAAACCTGGGAATTTGGGAAGAAGGGTATTAAGTGAATAAATCCTAGCTTTGTTCTCTGGTATACCTGCAAACAAATCCGCTTGCCAACTGATACTTTAAAATTTTGTTCTCATCAAAATGTAAAATCGATATTTAAAAAAATTATTACTTTTGTAAATCCCTTAAGCTCTTCAACTGTGATGTCACACACAAAGATGTGACAGGAAACTGCTGTAATACACTCTCCCTGACCAGTCTGAAACCCATCTACTGGGTCTCATCTTACAGGGGGACATGAACTAGACACGCCCTCCTGTATGAAATCTTCTGGCTTTTCACCTGCTTCTCCCAGCAAAACCATACACTGCTGTAACTGGAGAACATTTCACAAGCTGCATGTACTTAACAGGAGCCTTATAAAATGTTCTTTTAGAGATGCCAGCAGAGGGCATGGACCTGTTTCATGAAGCTCTTCCAAGCACAAGAGCTGGTTTCACCCTCGCAAACTCTTCCCGGGGCTTCCCCCAGAAAACTCACACAGACAAAGCAGCAAACTGACATGGTTTGTTTCCACTCTGAAGTTACACTTACTCATGTTATCGTTTGCTCAGTGGTGTGCAAAACACTCCCTATATTGAAGAACTTGACCTAGCCCCTCCTCAGATGAAATTTATATTGCATTGTTAATGATTTTAGTCAACTTGACTTTGTGCAAAATATCTTCAAGAAGGTTCTGGCTCAACTTCAGAATACAAAAGGAGAATAAATAGGATCTCTTGAAAACAGGAAATGAATGGTGTATGCTGAAAAAAAATGATGGGCTTAATGCAATTTATCTGCAAATAAAATAACTGGAAAAGTAGTGTCTGAAATTTTAGCATGTGAGATGGCACCGATAATAAAGATTTCAATTTGCACAATAATGTTCCCAAGGTCTAGATCAAAACAATATTATTTTACACATGGTAACTGCAGAGACTAGGAGCCTGAGATATGTTATTAAAAGGCAGTCCCTTGTAAACTTTCCTCAAGAGGAACAGTAGCAGTCGAGTATGCAAGAGTTACTCATATCATATTCATCAAGACAGCAATGCTTTATAAAAGACATACAGCTTATTTCCAGGTTGTTAAGAATTTTATGTGATACTGATTTTCTGAAACACGTATCCATCCAGTCCAAGATTGAAGTCACATCCTTCTTCACTGCTCTGAAGCTACTAGGTCTTTTGTTCTGCTGCTGTTGCTGTCTGTGAGGGAGCTTCTGGTTTCACAATCTGGTATGTAATGAGATATTCTGGGTATGCCTGAAAGCAAAGTAAGAAAAAAAACCCCTGGTTTATACAAGGGTAACTCAGCAAGTTCCAGTTTTTGCATTTAACTAAACAGTGACCAGGCAGGACAGCACAAGAATCAGCTCTGTGTTCACAGCATGCAAGAGAAAAAGGATTTCAAACCTAGCCAGCACTAAGTAGAACTGCTTACACCTTGTACTTAACACCTTGGTTAATACACTAATAGAAAGAAAGATCGGTTTTCCACACAGACAGTGCCAGAAATTGTGTGCAACAGGAATTCAGAGTTACTCCCCTTGTTAGTTAATCCTACAAATCAGTCAGTGTCTGTTAAGTTACTCAAAAATCTCAGATGACTGATAAAGTCTGACCTCAAAAGGGTCAATAACTTGTGATGTAACCTGCAAATGCCTTTACTGGCAGTAGAATACTTGGCCCACCCAAAGTACATAACCCAGTCAGTCATCTGTCCATCTACCCAGTGTTTCCTGAAGACAGCTGGTAGCCAGTTCACTCCCAGAACAAAGCTAAAGTTGAAGGAGGTCAGGGCCCCATTTAGAGGAGCCTTGATAGATGAGAGGAGACTGGGCCTACAGAAGCCTCATGTGATCCAGCAAGGGCAAAGGCACCTGAGATGAATTCCTTGTAACACTGCAGGATGAGAAGCCACTCAGCTGAAAAGGTGATGGGGTCCCTGGGTGACAGCAAGCTAAAGCAGAATCAATAGTGGGTCCTGGCAGCAATAAAGGCTACGAGCACCCTGTGGTAAATCATCAGGTGTAGCAACAACTGCTGTTTATTCAGTACTCACTCGACCACATCTAGAAAACTGCATACAACTTTTAGGTCCTCCAATACAAGAAAGATGCCAATAAGCTGAAGCCACGTTCAGCAAAGGACCAATAAGACAGCCGGGGAGAAAGCACAGGATAAAGAAGAGGCTGAGAGAGATGGGCTTGTTTGGCTCAGAAAAGAGAAGGCTTTGTGGGACCTCATAGCCATCTTGCATTATGTATGGAAGGCTATTGAGAAAACAGAGCCAGACTCTCTCCTGCGATGCACAGCAGGAGAATGAGATTAATTGAAACAGGGAAGCTTTCTATTGGATACAAAGAACATGCTATTTTACTCTGAGGACAAGTAATCAAAGGAACAAACTGCTGCAGGAGGCTGTGAAACACCATTTGCTGAGGCCTCCAAGACCTGCCTGGTCAAACAAAGCCCTCAACAATCTGGCCTGGATTCAACGTGAACAAGAGGCCGGCCTATGTGACCTCCCCACGGTTCCTTTGAACCTCAACTTATCATATAATCTTATTTTAGAATCATAGAATGGTTTGGATATGAGGGATCTTTAAAGATCAGCTGGTTTGAGGCCCCCTGCTATAGGGCAAGGACACCTTCCACTAGACCTGCTCAACGCCCCATCCAGCCTGGCCTTGAAAACTTCCCAGAATGGAGCATCCAAAGCTTCTCTGGGCAACCTGTTCTAGGACCTCCTTACCATCTGAATAAACAATTTCTTCCTAACATCTAATCTAAATCTCTCCTCTTTTGGTTTAAAAGTGTTCCCTCCCCATGTCCTATCACTATGTGCCTATGCAAAAAGTTGCTCTCCCTCTTTTTTATGAGCCACCTTTACATACTGCAAGGCTGCTGTAAGGTCTCCCTGCAGCCTTCTCCAGGCTAAACAATTCCAATTCTCTCAGCCTTTTCTCATAGAAAAGGTGCTTCATCCCTCTGATCAGGTTTGTGGCCCTCTTCTGGACCCACTCTCTGTCCTTCCTGTGCTGAGGATCCCACTCAGTGGATGCAGCACTCCAGGTGGGGTCTTAGAAGGGCAGAGTAGAGGGGAAGAACCACCTCCCCTTCACCTGCTGGCCACTCCTCTTTGGATGCATTCCAGGATATGGTTGCTTCTCTGGGCTGCAAGTGCACATTGTTGGCTCATGTCCAGCTTTTCATCGCCAGAACATCCACATCCCTCTCCACAGGGCTGCACTCAATGAGTTCATTTCCCAGTCTGTACTCAGACCTGGGATTGCCCTGCAATTGCCAAGTGCAGCATCTTTTGGTTTTTGTGGGCCCACTTCTCAAGGACATGGCATCCCATCTTTCTGTCATGTCAACTGCACCACTCAGCTTCCTGTCACCTGCAGACTTGCTGGGAGCTCACTCCATCTCACTGTTTGTGTCATTAACACAGATATTAAAGAGCAATGGTCCCAAGACAGAGCCCTGAGGGATACCTCTCATCATGAGCCTCCACCTG